>VKOC01009427.1:0-16035 GCA_009364415.1 Spea multiplicata | reverse complement strand
TATAAGAGACAGGAGAAAGGGTGAGAGGTAGTGTTGGGTTGTATCAGTGACAAGGAAGTTCTAGCAGCTAAGATGGTGCGGCTTCTCTGAAGAAGTGGGTTTTGAGATGTTACTTGAATGTTGGGTGAATGTTGAAGGTTCAGTAGAAGTAGATTCCAGAGATATGGGGGCAGCTTGAGTGAAATCTTGTAGACGGGAAAAGGAAGAGGTGATGAGGAGGAGACCCTTAGCCCATGGGAAGAACGTAAGGATCGGGTAGGAGAGTATTTGCTTATGTGGGCAGAAATGTATGGAGGAACAGTATTATGGAGGGTTTTATATGTCAGTACCAGGATTTTAAATGTAATTCTAAAAGTAATTGAATTCACTAAACTCTCTCACTAAACTCTCTATGGCAGCGCCATAGTTGCAAGATTAGCTGAGCTGGCTCTGTATAACGCATAGATCAGTGAGATGGGTGTCCAGAAATCTCACACATTTAAATCTACATTATACTGGGCCATTTAGTAGAAGGTCACCAATGTTGGTCAAAGTGGGATTCTCCTGCCAACTCCTGCTGGCACTTGAGTCAACCTGAGGTACTTGAGAACTGGACTTTGCCAACCCTGCTGTGAGCGCTGGATGTAATATTGAAAATGATTGTTCTGCTCCTCAGATATCCTTTTCCACATGGAATCTAGGATGTTACAGAACCAAATCACAAATGGTGTGGTCAGCCATTCTGGATAATCGAGGAGGCATGCAGCTCCCCCAACCCATAGCTTTGAAAGGATTGATACAGCTACACTGGCTATACCCCCCTAAAAAAAAGGTCAGGCCTGGGAACAGTTCTTTCTTACCTCCTATCTCTACAGTAAATGATGGCAAAGTAAACTAATTAAAGTGCATTCAAACAGAAACCTATAGAAAAGTGAAAATCTTAAAAGACAATGTAGTGCCCTGGGGCTAATGGTTTGAAGTTTTTTTCATTGACTCAGGAAGATACGTCTTTGTTTTTCCAAGTGTTTGGCTAAGAATGTCGTTTTGTGCTATTGTAGTGAAAGTGTCCATTATTTACACAGACAAAGATCCACCCAAGTATGTCTCAGATGAAGTATGTCTGTAAATTTGTTAACTTTTTTTTTATTTCACTTTTTTTACTGGGTATACTCGTTTGATTAAACAAGAACACTAATAAATATATTAAATTATTATGACTGTGCTGCTATAAGAAAAATCATGTTTATGATGTCATGAATGTTTAGAAACAGAAATGTTAAAGGCAACAGCATTAGTCAACATACTGAAATGGACATAATAAGACATTTTGGACAATGCTTTCTATTCCAGCATGACTGTACCCCAAAGCACAAAGCAAGGTCCATAAAGTCATGGTTGGATGAGTTTGGTGTGGAAGAACTTGACCGGCCGCACAGATACCCGACCTCAATCCCATCGAACACCTTCGGGATGAACTGGAACATAGATTGTGAGCCAGACCTTCCCATCTAACATCAGTGGCTGACCTCACAAAAATTCCTACAAAATCTTGTGGAAGCTGTTATAGCTGCAAAGGGGGGGGGGCAACTTCATATTAATCTCTATGTATTTAGAATACAATGTCATAAATGTCCCTGTTGGTGTCCCAATACTTTTGTCCACATACTGTGTATGTATATATATGTGTGTGTGTATATATATATAAAAACCCAGCATGTATAAAATCCATTCAAAGACTAATGGGAAATATGTGAAAATGTTTCCAAACTGTGCAGTACCGTACAGGGTTAAAACTTCCTTTGCATGCGTGTCCCTTGTACCCAAGGAACAGTGCTTTAAATTAAGATTGGTGTCACTTGTAAAGTTTTATTTGGCAGTGATTCACCAGCTGGTACTTGGTAATGTTATATATAGCCGTAAATAGAGGAGGGTAGCGCAAAGAGAAATGAATATTGATCCTTCTGCCTGCCACCTCCTACAGAATATATACTGTTCACGAGAGCTTTGATTAGAGTATCTGCATGTTGCTCAACCAAAGTCGCTTCTGTTTATAGAAGTATCAGTTTGTTTCCGGGAATATTAATTTACATCCTCTAAACCAACAATAACGCAGCCCTGCAGTATACAGGTGATCACGTGAAACTCTAATGAACGTTACTTAAAGGGACACTTCAGTCATCATATGCACTTTAATGCATACGATGGCGGATTGCCCCCTTTAAACGGTACGGTATATAGTCACCACCAGCCTGCTCCAGTGCTGGCTCTCGTTAAATTTCCAGGGAGTTTAATGAGACCCACTATATATCTATGTATATATATATACACACACACACAAGTACAGTGTGCAGTGCTGTATGGCACGTTGCAATATGCATAGAACACTCCTGTTTCTGGCTTTTGTATTTTTTTCCCTTTCACTAACAGCGAAAATCCAAGCTTAGTAAGTGACATGTTCTTCTCACTCAGGTAGCACCCAGAGGGCCAAATACTGTTTCCATAATTTAAACCACTGATAATGACAAAAATGACCTAATGAAATCTATTATGTGGGATTCTCAAAAAAAGATCTGTAGTAAGGTCTGAAATAAAGGTTTATTTAATCATGAGACTATTCTATGCATTCTTGTATTGGACTTGTCAATCCTGCTCGATTTCATTACAAAGAGATTCAGTCATTTAGGTATCAGATAAAAAGTTGCATGAACTAATATTTCCTTAGCTGGGTCAGGTTCTGAAGACAATGGATAGCGTTGGGTTAGAAGAGAGAGCAAATTGTGCTTTTTCTCTAACTCTTATAGATGTGTCAAGATAAACAATTCCCGTATAGTCTGCAAGGACGCCCAGTTCTTTGTATATGCTAAAGAACGTAGGTCTGGGCTCTGTAAGATCAGATAGATAAAGGAAGGAAATAAAGACTTGCACCACCTACCGTATGCTGATTTTGTTGTATGTAATAAAATATTACCGGTAGACATATATGTTACATGTTACATGTGTATTTCCTGGAACCTGCCTCTCTCAACCCAGAGTCTCCAGCGTCTTTGTGGTCAGTTTCTCCAGGTCTTCATTGACAAGCATAGGAATGAGGTGTCTGGAGGCACCAGCTAAGTAGTCCGAGTGATAATCTTTATCAAAGGAAAAATTGCTCACTTCTGGAGATGAAGATTACCGCTTTATAAGCCAATTTACCTGCGAACTGCCAACCTCTTTAAAAGCTCAGCAGGTGTGACCACCGTGCATGCACCACCGCAGAGCCGTAGAGCTCTTAGTACCTGGTGTCTTTTGAAGTGGAAAGGAGCACAGGTGCATAGCAGCCATGTTGTTTAAGCATGCCACTCACCTTGCCGCACCTGGGGAAGTTGCCCCACCTAAGGCTGAAGTGAAAGCACATGTTCAGCTTTACCCTTATGTGGGATGAGGGGTGCAACCTCGTACCAGGCCACTCTGAATGGCGCTCGCCGATTCACCTGGTGAGCCATTTCTGAAAGTTCCAAGGTAAGTACATGTGAGAATATAAAAGCACCAGCAGAGCTCAATCAACCTATACGTTTAACAGAAACCGATCTCTCGCTGGAGATGTGATAAATCTCGATGATTTATCACATCACTTTGATCTTGGGAATGGATCTTTTTTTAAGGTTCCCGATGAGCATGCCTTAGCACAATAATATCTTCCATAACAAGCTTTTTGAGCACTCTTAAATACAGTCATGTATAATGATCATGTATATTAAACTATTAATAATTTGCCATCCCCGCTTTTAGCATAACTAGATTCATTAGTTAAAACTACCTATAGCTTGTGCTTCTTGCTTGGCGGTGTAATTGTTTTTTTTAGGTTAAACATCGTTTGAGGTCCGAGTAGTGGAGCCGGTCTAATTAATTTCCTGTCCTGTACTTCTTTCCGTTCTCCTCACCCACCCTTCCAAAAGAATACTTGAATCAAGAACAATCACCAACTTAACAATAGGTGATGTGGATAACGGTGTGGAATAATCATGCACATCCTAGAAACAGAAAATCAAGATACCATTTTATGAGTTACGGACATACGGAATGTTTTTATGTAATTACTTTTTTTTATCTGTCAACAATGTTTAAATTGGTTCATTTAGTGCATAGAACTGTAGGGTTAGGAAAGTGACAGACCCACGCAGGCTGCAATGTCCCTGCAATGTTCACCCGAAACATGGTATATGACCCTAAATCAGAAAATATAATGGCAAGTAGCAACTATAAATGCATTAGAATCTCTTCATAGAAGATGTTTTGCTAAGAGATCGATTCACTAACCTGAGAACTGGCTCCTCCATTTACACTAAGATCCGTCCTAGCTAGACTGCCTCAGGTTTCCCTTTGGAGCAGCTCCTCAGCCAGTAGGACCGAACCCTCACCCAACATCTGTAGCTGCTCAGGGACTACTCGATTCACACGGTTGCAGCTCTGGAGCTCTGGTACCAGCCACTCTAAAGAAAGCTGTCTTAAAATTAATGGGGGTGCCAAATATGCATCCATGCAGGGAGTGTCAGAAGATGTGTCTGATGTGTCAGACACATCTTCTGCTCAACAATGGATACACAGGGATACTCTACCACAAAATGTCACATTTGCTGCTCTTGGAACCTGGATAAACCTTGCCATTCATCTTCTACCTTTGCCTTGCAGGGAATGTGTTCATGCTCACACACACACAAACATACACACTCATACTAACAGACATTGACACATACACATTTATGCTCACACACTTATACAATACACTCTCACGCTAACAAATACATACTCCCTCCCTTAGCCTCTCACTCACCTCACTTGCAACTTGCATTCCAGGTAGGAATGGACCTTTATGTACAATTTTGGACACCCCCTGACAGTTTGTCCCTGGTCCTGGTGGGATAAGTCAGGGCCTCCACACTACACGTGACAATGTTACAAGTAGTACTCACAGACCCTATTCTAGTTATAGCGGCCCTCAGTGATGGTGGTGCAGAGTCACCCATACATGATCTCCAAGACTGCTCTTCGATGGAGTATAGTGGAGAAAGTGGTGTAGAGGTAAGCCACTTAATATTGTTTGTGGGTCTACAGCAAGGAGAGAGTAGAGTGAATGGATAAGACATCATCTATACTGTCAGGAGGTTGGAGCCCCCAATCCTCATTGAATTCTCAGAGGAGACTGATGGCACTCAAGCAGTGTCTCGTGGGCGATGAAGCATCCCCTTGTGTGGATAGCGACTTGGCTGGTGCAGCCGGTTACCTATCTGTTGGATGTGGGGAAATAAAGGGCATTTTACTAATTGTTTTGTTGAAAGCACATTTGCATGTTTATTTCAGCTAGGCAAAGATGTATGATGGAGAATTAATGGAAAGATGTTTTGACATTTTTTAAAAATTCTTTACATATCACATTGATATATTTGCTTGGGTTATGGCAAATGTCTCCAAAAAATTCTTCTGTGGCTCTTAACTTAACTTAAATAGATTTGCTCAGTCCTTTATGTCTTGTTGTTAATGAGCTCTGGAAACTGGATTTTGAATTCAATAGTCTCCAAATGACATCAACTTCTGAATTAAATGACACAAAATGAATTGAACCAAGAAATCATTTTACAATTCTTGTGAGTGTCCTGTTTCTTAAAACGTTTTAATGAATTGCAGATAAAAATAAACTGATACCCAACTGGTTTTAGGTAGTGGACAGGATGGCTGGGACACCTAGTTCCCATCTGCCATACGATGCTTGTTTCTGCAAATGAGAGGTTCATGATAATTATTCACTGGCCGGAAATGTTTCAGGAAACGTATAAATTAAAGGAATGAATGAATGAAAAATATTACATGTGAGAATGTGCATCTGTATGGCATGGAGCTGGAATCATCACAGATGTTTTGTGTCATCAAGTTATTTAAAGTTCTACAGTCATAAGCACCACGAGCTGTAAGGTGAAAGAGTTTATTTCTTCGAGAAACAGTTTTTCACCTTACGGAACTAACAGTGTATTCAATCAGTCAGGACTTTGTAAGGAATCCTGCCATGAGTCACATCTCTGGAAATGTCTCACACATTTCATACGGTTTACGTGTCCGCTGTACAAAAATCATCAATCACAAGGAAAGGGCCTGTAATAACAATATGACACATTATTTATTTATTCTATATTACTGTATTTATAGGGTGCCTAAACGTTTAAATAGTTATGTAAAAGTCGCATGTTTTTAATGACCCCCTCTTTCTTCCAGCTGCCTGTGCCTAGCAGAGCGTTTCTGTGTGAGATACTCTGCAGGATTGCTCGGCACCTCCACAGAATAATGAAGAAAGCCATGACTACCCATTTAAGTTCCCAAAATTAAAAAAGTATAATTATTTAGGTTTTATTTTTAACACATACCCCTCTTTCTTTTTAGCACCATTTTATCGTTAATGAATGCGTAGTTGCTTAAAGACATTATATATAAGCCATTTTTATATGTTCAGCCTTCATTATCTTAGCCCAATCTACAATAGAATGTCTCAGTCTTAGAACACTCCGAACACTCCGTATAGTAAGAAGCACTGCGTAAATTGTTGGCGTTATATATATATATATATAAATAAAAACAAATAATAAATATATAATCATAATGGAAGTCTATGAAGGAATAAAGCCATAAAGAATGACGTCTGAGAAAGGAAATTCCCAAACATCACATGACTGACAGTAATTGTAGCCACCAGGTTTACGTACATATTAATGTATATTAATGTATACAGGGCTGTTTGTTTTTTTCTTAAGGAGAACATATTTCTTCCGATGGGACTTCCCCTTTAACAAAATTGGGGAAAAAAGGGGCAAAACACACGTTAGAAGTAAACGGATAACATTAGCAGTGTTCTCAATTCAAAAAGTTAACAGCAGGAACAGCAACAAAAACTCCAGAAAGATAATTTCCTCCATCCGCAGCTGTGCAGAAAACAATTGGATGGACATCCTGAACGGGGCACCGCAAGGAGATCATTGCGGAATGAGAAGGCTTAGTCATCACATTTATGATATATGAGTGAAATCGGCCTCACCGGTCTCCTTAGGAGTATAGTTAATACTTTTAATGACCTCCACAGTCTTTTCAATCAAAATAATCATGTCGACCCTTGACCTATGTGCAATAAATATTACCCAAAAGCTGACAATGGAGATTAACGAGCCATACTGATTACCATTAGAATATTTTAGATCATATCTGCACTAAGAACGGCAGGTACAAACCAAAGATTCATACGTCCTAATTCCTTATCCTTGCCGTACATTTAGTTCCCTTCAGATTTAAAACCAGGAATAGCGAGGAAAGCTCATCAACTGCATTGCCTTTTTTCTACAGCGCAGAAACTACATAAGACATCGTCAACTGGGAGGTCCAGGGAGCTAAAATAGAATGGCCTTGCTTCCAAGCATGCTAACCTCAAAGAGATCAATAGTGGGGAGACAATTTTCCACGTTGTGCCATAATAAGGTTTTGCAAAAACCATAGGAAACATGTGAATGGGCTGAAACAGGCCCGGAGTGCCCGGAGTGGCACATTGGGCCAATGCTTTATAGGCCGGTGGCCAATAGGGCTACGAGTTTGCTCTTAATGCTGATCCAGCGACAGACCGGGTCCTGCAGAGTGCGACCGCCAGATGGATAAATGTGGCTGCATGTCGCCAGAGCAGGGGTAGGCACCAACATTGCTCATGGCAGATATTTACTGGAATCTGGACAATTTAATGAGGTTCTACGGACCTCACAAGCTTTGACATAGACCAGGGGTGTCCAACATGCAGCCCGCGGGCCAAATGCGGCACCTTGATGTGCGGCCCGCATGAGATCGGCAGCTAGGGCAACCGGGATCACAAGAGCCTGCTACTTACTTTTGTTGTACTGCACAGAGGAAGCAAAACCCAGCAGAGTTCACGTGACATCACATAACTCTGCTCCAGTCCTGTACAATAAAACGCAGAGGGAGGCCGCGCCCACTGCTGAAGTCTGTGAGCGGCATCAAGAGAGCTGCAGTGCAGGTAAGGTGGTGGGGGAGGGTGTTTGAATGAGTATGTGTGATCGAGGGAATGAATCTGTGAATGAATGAGTGTGTGCGAGCATGGATGTGTAAGTGCTGGAACCTTGACATGATGGGACTGTGATTGCTGTTAGCTATCATGCCAAGTCATATTGTTGAAGTTTTTTGTTCAATTGTGGTGTGTAACTTACTTTTAATAAAAGTGTGGTTAACACACCAAAATTGGACAAAAAAATACAATAACAATATTAATTTATATATGATTGTTGACGGCAATCACACTCCTATAATGCCCAGCCAACCAGTACATGCTGGAATCTGGGTATGCCTGAGATTGCTGTTAACAATCATAATATATATATATATATATATATATTGTTATTACATTTTTTTGTACAATTTTGGTATGTAAATGTGGGATTTTTTATTATTTTTAAAGGTGGGGGGTCATTTTCAGTTTCGGCTAAGTGAACCCTGAATTTACGGTTTTGGTTCAGAATTTTCATTTCGGTGTATCCCTAGGATAAATAGAACTATTTCATTTTTACTTATCCAGAATGCTGAATTTGTAGTCACAAAACTTTCTAGGCCCAGGAATCAATGAGAGGAAAATTAAATGTTTTTAAATGTCATTTACTTTATTTTAATCTGCATATTTTATTAAAGGCAATATTTCCTCACAGTGAAAAATGAGTGCGGCCCTCGCACCTATACAATTCTGATGAAGTGGCCACTGCAGAAAAAACTTGGACACCCCTGCCATGGACACTGGTGTCCTCGTACAGACACTTTGCCTATCCTTGTGCCCGGGTGTTGCCACATGGTGGATGTCAGTGATAGGCAAGGACACCAGTTTTTGTGGCAAGGTTTGTGTCATTTAGCACTCACTGGCCTTAAAGCCTCCCTTAATCATCCTTAGCCTGGACCTAAACAGAAACAGTGATCCAAACATTGTGCCAATGAAATTGCTGTAAAAAAACAGATCAAAATATATTTCTATCAGAACATTTCAACGTACATATCAATGGCATTATTAGATGGTTACGTATGCATCTGTAATGAACTGGTTTTGATCATTAAAGAACATTCAATGTGCCTGTGTGCCGCGTATTGTAGGATGACAAATGGCTGTTTAGATCTTAGATCTAGGAAACCTTTGATCCATTCGCTTGTTAATGTTATCATTTATTTAGAATTGGATTAGAGACAGAAGCTCCTACTCCGAGGCCAGTTTTAATCCCATGAAAGAAACTCTTTCACCTACAGTAAATTTTCAAAGAACATATGCACAAAAGTGAGATATTATACATAATTAAGGACGAGTGGAGAGTCTTCTCACAGATGTAAAGGCAGTCTTCGTTTTACATCAGCCTACCTACAACGATTTTTATGTTAAACGTATAAATCTCAACAGATCTCTCATTTAATTCTTTTATCACCTGTGAAATAAAGAAAAAAATCCTTCAATGTACAGTAACAGGAAAATGCTCTGATTTAAGTCAATGGGAGCACCAAAATGCACATGGGGTCTTATAACATCTTTATATATATCGTGTGCAGAGGTGTCGGAGCTCCTGCTAGGCATGATGCATGAAACAAGAGGATTCTGATGGATTTATTTGCGTTAGGATGAAAAAATGTAAAATATAAGGTGATGCTTATTCATTAAAGTGCATATGATGGCTGGAGCGTAGCTTTTAGAGGCTTTTTCAGTTTTTATGCCAACAATCAGTTTCTGCTTTTGTAGCAAATGTCTAAAGGGGTGAACATTTTTACACAAAAAAGGATTATTTCTAGGAAGGTTTCGGCAACAAAGAGTATTAGGTGGAACAGCACATCTGAGACAATTAAGGATTGGACTTGAGATCAGGAAAACAATTTATATAATTTATTTTTGTGTTCTTGGGGTAACATGTGTTCGTAACTGCAAATACCCCAGTGTGTTTGCTTTGTGCGAGCGCTGTGTATACAGAGGTGTGCTGTCATCTGTTAATAAGATGTGACTCATCTTTCACAATACTGGACATCTGCTTACTTACGCCTCACTCCATTCCGCTGTTCTCACGGCAAATTGGAACTGGGTAACTACTAGCATTCTTCTCAATGACATCTCCAAGCACAAATATATCAATGGAACTATATCCATACACAAATCCATGAATAGTTACATTTTATAGTATCGGAACAGCGCAAACTGCTCATCACTAACAGTAATTCATTGTAGTGAGATCACAGAGAAGCCTCTGCTTACCTTTTCTCCTCTCTCACCCGTGTATCTCTCGCAGGATCCTCTATTCCTCAACACAGCACCTCGTCGGCCTTCATCATACATGATCATCTTACGTGTTCAGCTACATATACCCCTTGAATATCCGTATTGTAAGAAGCACTGCGTAGATTGTCGGCGTTATATATATATATATATATATATATATATATATATATATGATATATAAATAACACAATAATAAAATATATATAATAATCGTAATAATAATAAAGAAGTCTACTGCTCTGCAGTGGCTGCCCCTGGTGGTCTAGTGGGAAGCAGGGGGATCTGGATTATCTAGAATAGTATTTTACAGGGCGTTGTACGAATAGTAAGAGATTTAAACAAGGTATCCCTGATACCGGTCTTTCATTTAATAAGTACATAGAATCACATCAACATTCCAAATTAAGCAAGCTATCCCTAAGTAAGTTTTCCATTTAGGTCCAGATATTTAAGGTAATAGGTATATACAATAACAAATAAATATATATATATATTAATATATAGACGCCTATCGCCTGCATTTAGCATTCATGTTTAACCTCCCTGCTCAGTGGGGCTCTGGGAGCTAGACCGGCATTATAAATGAAATAAAAGCTTCCTGGGAAGTAAATCGCATGTAGACGGGGATTTATCTTGTGGGGGTTCAGTGGAATCTGTTTGCAGTGAGGCAGATGGCTCACAATTGCTACAGACTGCAGCTCTAGGATTTTACATTTGGCAGATAGGATTGCTTGTGATTGCGCTGGTGATATGTCTTCAGCGGTTGCGTGACGACAAATCCACCGTGTCCTCAGTAAGGAGTCATTCACTGCTGGGATTTACCCTGCGGAGCAGGAGACAAGAAATAAAACATCTTCTGACTTTGCACTATTTTTAGGGATTGAATACTCAAAGAAACAACAGCATGCCCTTTATGGATAGCGCCGATTATTCTACAATGGACAGCAATTTCAAAGTACCAAGGGACAACTATGCCCCGTAACAGAGACGGTGATCGAGGGTGATGGGAATTGTAGTCCAGTAAAGCAGGAAAAGCTAGTCAATCAGCCTACGAATATTGCCGTGTAAGCAATGCTCTGCCGGCGTGTGCCTGAGCTGCTCACCAGTGCAGTGCTGCAGAACAAAATGGGGATTTTAATGGTATAATAATAATAATCCCATTATCAGCCGACATTGTAGAGGGTAAGCACATAGGGTGATAAGCGCAGGTAATGCAGAATTAGAAGGGCCTATACTGAAGTTTACTTTTCTGAACATCTGATTTCATTGGTATAAAAGTTTAAGTGAAATTCCAAGGCACAATAACATACGTGTAATCCACACACAACTGGCAACCCGTAAGCGTCATCAAATGAATCTATGGTCAGAGGCAGGGTATATGCTGGATAGAAGTCTATGGATATGTGGGTTTTAAAGGCATCATTCCTGACATTCCGCTCCTTGACCATGAATTCATTTGCGGTCCTTTTTCAGCAGCACACAATCTCTTAAAGAATAAAGACGCGTTCTAACATTTGTGTTGGGCAAATGGCAGAAAAGGAGACAAATGATCATGGCGCAGGGACAGACGTCTGCCACTCCACCCGCCGCGAGATACTGCAGCAAATAATTATAATTATATTCCACGGCTGCTTGGTGATATTGAGACCTGCGCTCCATCAAGCAAGGATGTCAATAACAGATATGCAGAATGCCGTGATGTCTCCAAAGGCAAGCAACAAAAAGGGCCCACCAAACGCTTTATGAAGTTAAGATGAACAAGAAGATCCGGGACCGGAATGTTTGTTTAACATGAAAAGGGTATCCTGGACAGGAAGGGCGCCATCAGCATTCATTGTGTTGGATTAAGAGTAACAATGGGGACCCAAACACACAGAATCATTGTATGCTCAATAGGTGAGATGAAAGCGGGTAATCGGAGGCTGTTAGTACATTACTATAGGGTTTCTCGGGAGATAATGATCACATAAAGAGTTTGTGTTTATTGTCTCACTGTGTAGTGTTTGTCCTGTTTATTGTTTTATTGTAAAAAGAGAATTTACTAAACAGTGCAATAAATTCTATTAAGTTTCTAGTGAAATGTGTGCCTTATTTATTAAGATGTTTATCAAATGTCTAGTGACCGCTTACAAAGTATTCCAGATTTATCTAGGAAGAAGTATAGAGACAAAGAATCTGAACAATCGCCCCATCTAGTCTGCCCTTATTTAATTCATCATACTTAGTGACCAAAACTTCCCTTTTTTTTGCTATTTTTATGTTTGTCCAATAACAGTTACCCTTTTTATGTTAAGCATACCCACACAATTTTTACATTCTTTTACCATTTTTATACGTATATTCTGTCCCTTAATATGAATAATATGTCAAAAAGATGTATTCATTATTTTATTGTTATTTTTTTTGGCAATTTTAGGTGCCACTGAGAATAATACTCTGCCTACATTACTACTACTACACACTGCTACTACTACCACACACTACTATTACACACTACTACTACACACCACTACTACACACTGCTACTACTAACACACACTACTATTACACACTACTACTACTACACACTACTTTTACACATCACTACTACCACACACTACTACTACTTCTACACACCACTACTGCCACACACTACTACTGCCATGCACTACTACTACACACTACTAGTACACACTACTATTACACACTACCACTACTACTACACGCTACTAGTACACACTACTACTACTACTACACACTACTGCACCACTAGTACTGGTATTTTTAAGATTTTCTACCAGGAGGGGTACAAATGTTTTGACTTATATGTTTCCTTGTTTTATTAACTTTTTTGGCTGGAGATCTTTTTAGGGTGTTTATGGACCTCGGGGATCTCTCTTTGAACTTGGCAGCATCTCGTATGATATGATGGTGACATTACTCAGGTCTGTTTAATTATTTATTCATTTTCAATTTTACTTAATTTTCTGCTAGTTTAAAAAATGATTTTTATGGCAAAGCTCTATGGACCTGCATGGGAACTCTTTCCTATTTAAACAAGTTTCCTGTGTCAACAGTGTGGCAGACTTAACAGAATGATTCTGGCTCCTGCTGAAGGGGAAGACCAGACTGATCTACCGTACACGGTGTGCATTATTGCGAGCTCATGGTCACCTAGCATATGATCAGGAGGACATAGTAATATTCCCTAAGGTTGTTCAAGGACTAAATCCCCTTATTGTTTTAACCTCTACCACTTTTGTAGAGAGACGCTGATCCACTTATCTATCATCCTCTCGGTAAAGGAAAACTTCCTCATATAATATCTAAGCCCCTGACCCCCAAATTATGACCTTCTGGCTTGTCTTTGGTCCACCTTTGATATATGCTTCCCTGCTTTCCATATTTATCCAGGAAGACAATTTAGGATGAAGAACTGAGGCTGTTTGGGGAGGGTAGGTAATAATATATTTATAGTACTCCAGTACAGTGCCCATTCTAGATGAACTAATCATCAATTATGCTGGTTCAACATTGGGGCCATTCATGTAGGTCAAAATAGCTTTGGGTTTTTGGGTTGTATAGCAATTCCCAGCATACACAATTCAGCTAAAGTGCAATGCATGCAAACATTGATTTATTTAGAGAACTCCCCTAGGCCTGACCCATGTCAGGGCTCCCTAGAACCTACATCAGCGGCCCCTGTGCTCTCTGCTGAGCACTGGGATATGATGTCATATGCCGCCACTCCACCTCAGGTCACGTGTAGAGCGTACAATGGACTTATGGAGGCTGAGCCCACTAGGGGTGATCTGATTATCCCAACTCACCCACTGACACAAATTTGACACGCAGGTGTTCCTCTACTGGGAGACATCCACCACTATGTAAAAAGCCACACAAGTCACAGAAACATATAAACATAGACATATGGAGAAAAAGGAGTCTTAGAATGTAATACCTTGAAGCTGTAATATTGGGCCAGTGTAGAAAAAGCTTTTGTAGCCTTGGAGGTCTATTCTTCATTTGAAGATCAGGGAGAGGCAAAAGGCTCATAATAACACCAGTGAACGATATAAAGTGCTTTACAGGACATATTTATCTTATTTTGTGTAAATTGCTGACACGCATTTTGTAACATAAGTATATGTTCTAACTACACCAATTCACCTAAGATACCCAATCCATTATCTAGGTCATAATGATTGATCCCATTTTATTAATTCCTCGTAATAATAGATATAGGACTAACAGCAAGAGCTAAATTCCTAATGATAAGTACAGATTCGGGCTCCTTATCAGAGTTTAGCAAACACCACGAGTGCATTGTGATCAAGTAAACTTATTTGTGATAGAGAACGCTAATATTTAACCACATGGCCAAAAATGTGAGCTTTAAGGAGAGCTGCAGTTCCATTTGACGTCACAATCTCTTATAAAACGATATAGATTCTCGTGTAACGGGTTCTGTATGATGCATAGCTAAATAAGAGTTCTTAAACATCACTTTTTCATATTATTTTTGTATTATTCACGTCCTCCACTTTCAAACAATGGCTGCTCTACACCAGGGGTATGGGAACCAAATGGGGAATGAGGGTATAATTCAAACAAAATGTTTCTGGATTAGCTTATTAACTGTATATCAGCTGTACAATTAAGATCGGGTAAGAACTGCTCAGAGAAGCAAAGTGCTTTTCGGGCACAGAAGTTGAAGCGCGGTTGCATGTTTGCTCCCGTGGTTGATGTGTACTGTGATATCTGTTATTATAGCTAAATTACAGATATATGACCAAGCGTAATCATGGGGGTAAATCATGTGATAGTCTCTCGAGCATACCTGCACTCTGCCTAATCTGTTTGGATATTTACTGCGCTCACTATGTACACGCCAACCGTCTTTGCCCTTTGTTGTTTAGATATTGAGGGTTATGTATCTTTGTACCCCGTCTTTGAATAAAATGTTGTATCTAGCTTGTTTATTTGTGGTTTGGTGTTTTATATATAAAAAAATCCTTATAACTTTATATCTATTAGTTATCCTTAAGTAGAGTAAAACCAAACTATTGGCATATTTTAGAGTAATACCGGTACCCAACAGGACTGATGAAGATGATGATTTCTAGTGATATATTGGGCAATCCACTGGGGGTCTGTAAGTGTAAAATGGTTAAGAATCTCTTTCTAAGGATATTTTCCAATCTCTCTTCTCTCCTCACCTCGGATTCCCAGTAAAGTTGTGGAAGGTTAACCACCCAGTTACTTCCAACGACAATTCATTTCTATTAATTGAAATTGACGAGGTTACATATGGAGTCTAGCAACATCTTACCCTGCCCTCCATAATGCTGCGGGTTAAAACCGCACATTACTGACACTATAGGGGCACCAGCTAATAACAGTGAACCTTAGTATAGTATAGAATAGTAGAGTACAGGATTGTATAGTACAGTATAATTTAGTACATTTTAGTATGGTACGGTATAGTACAGAATAATTTAGTACGGTATAGTATGGTACGGTACAGAATAATTTAGTACGGTATAGTATGGTACGGTATAGTATTGTATAGTACAGTATAATTTAGTACGGTATCGTATGGTACGGTATAGTATTGTATAGTACAAGTATAATTTAGTACGGTATCGTATGGTACGGTATAGTATTGTATAGTACAGTATAATTTGGTACGGTATAGTATGGTACGGTACAGTATGGTACGGTATAGTACAGTATAATTTAGTACGGTACAGTATGGTACGGTATAG
>VKOC01009426.1:0-16001 GCA_009364415.1 Spea multiplicata | reverse complement strand
CCCTTATCCCAGTGTAGAGACCAATATACCAGTATAAACCCAGTGCCAGTCCTTATCCCAGTGCAGAGACCAATATACCAGTACAAACCCGGTGCCAGTCCCTTATCCCAGTGTAGAGACATAACCCGACAGCGCTATCCTGACAACCCAGTGACAGCCCCAATCCCGGGGTATTTCTCTCATACAAACCACGGCGCTTAACACCCGGCAAACCCCAAATATACCAGCCAGCCCGGGAGTAACTCACCGCTCAGAGATGTATCCCAAACCCGTGTCAAATGTTACCGCCGCAACACTCTCCAATCCCCGCGGCGGCGCGTTGATAGCGTCACTTCCGGCCTGTAGCTGTAGCAACGACAGCACCCCAACGGCACGGGGCGGAGCTCTTGCAGCCATAGGGGTGGTACCCCCAGAGAGGCGGGGCGCTATGTAGTGACAACGATACGATAGCCCTGAAGGTAACCTATTAGTAACCGGGAAGAAAGTGTAAACACAGGGGGCGGGGCTATAGCTGTCACAATGCTTATCTTCCTCTAATTAGCATTTCAGTTGCATTTACGTTAATTTTAATGATCACGTATTGGGAGTTATGTCTCAAAAAGAGATTTTGACACAAAGTCTGTAACTTACTTTTATTACCGTAGCAACCAAGGGCATGGTCCAGTGAGCAGGGACTTTCCATTGGTTGCTATGGAGAGAGGACGTTTCAAACATTGTCGCTTTTAAGAGACAAGTCTTGTAGAGTCCAAACGTTAGGTTTAACAGAACCTCCCGGTGGGGGCGGCCTCAGTGGGGGCAGCGGGATGGCGTGACGACATCGGGACTGTCCTGCACAAAGCGGGACAGGTGGAAGCAAATTTTGGTGGCCACATACCTCAAGACAAGAGTCTAAATGCTGCTAGTGAAATACCCCGGGGCGCACTGGGCCGCAGCAGCATTGAGGCACATCCAGACTTCACTAAAACCGTGTGCCGCGACCATGTCACCGGGACCCCCTGCCGACATCACCGGGACCCCCTGCCGACATCACCGGGACCCCCTGCCGACATCACCGGGACCCCCTGCCGACATCACCGGGACCCCCTGCCGACATCACCGGGACCCCCTGCCGACATCACTGGGACCCCGTGCCGGCATCACCGGGATCCCCTGCCGATATCACGGGACCCCCTGCCGACATCACCGGGATCCCCTGCCGGCATCACCAGGACCCCGTGCCGGCATCACCGGGATCCCCTGCGGACATCACCGGGACCCCCTGCTGACATCACCGGGACCCCGTGCCGAGTGCCAATGTCAGTAGGACATCCTGCTAGAGGCCTCCAGGTGACCAGAGCCAAAAAGTTCCCAGGTATCTATATAACCAAAGGTACGCTGTATGGCCAAAAGTATTGGGACACCTGCCCATGACGCCAACAGGGGCTTTGATGACATCAGATTCTAAATACATCGACATTAATATGAAGTCGGTCCCCCACGTTTACCGATGTAATGTCTCCCACTCTTCTGGGAAGGATTTCCACGAGATTTTGGGGCGTTTCTGTGGGATTTTTGCCCGTTCATCCAGTAGAGCGTTTGTGAGGTCAGGGGCTGATGACGGACGAGACGCCCGGCCCACAATCTCCGTTCCGGTTCACCCCAAAGGTGTTCGATGGGGTTGAGGTCAGAGCTCTGTGCGGCCCCTCGAGTTCCTTTTAGTGCTTTATATGCATTCTGTGGATGGAAATATTTCATTGCTATCCATCTGCTCCATATTCACATCTTTATATATATATATATATACCTCCCAACTGTCCCATTTTCCACACTAAGTCCTGATTTTTAAGCTGCCCCAACTGCGGAACGCTTTTGCAGGCAGTGGAGATCAAGGGCTAGTTGGGGGGGTCTTCTGATTGCCATACCTGGGTACTTTATTGCTTCGGCTACCCACTGACTGTGGGCGGCCCCGCTGGCATCTCAGGACAGATCACTATTAAAGGGGGCTTTCCTGGTTCTGCCCCGCCTCACCTAAACTTTTCTTTAGGGGGGGTATCTATAACCTCATTGAGCTGCAGCCATTATGCTCCCAGCTGCCGGCTCGCTCTTACCGTCAGATCTTTTTAATGCCCCGGAGGCTCCGTGTTACTCCACGAAAGCCGGCGATGAATGTTTACCCGCGTGTAACACGAGCCGCGCGTTGTTAGCATTACAGGGCTGAACACGGACTCGGCAGTCTTTTATACACAAAGATCTGCTTGTCGTCAGTTACTTGGCTCCGGCTCGGTTTACTCAGCCGAATACAGTATGTGGCAAACACGGCGATTATCAGAGAAGCCGGCGGTAATTTAACCCCCCCCAGACGAATATTATTATAACATCTGAACCGGAGCAACAGCGTGACTTTATCTGGGGTTCACAGAGCAATAACAGAAGGAGAGAAAGGGGCACTTTTATGTTTTGGGGTCTCTTAGAAATGCTTCAAGAAGCGAAGCTTTAGACAAGACGTTTTGTGTGTTTTTGACTTGGTAATTATATACCCGAGTGGGGCATTTAGAAGGAGAAGAATGGGGTTTATTTGCCCCGTTTAATTTATAAAGCCGTTTCCTGCTGTTTCTATACACATTATCGGGGCTTTTAGGGCCGTAGAACCCTGCGATCCCCTCATACCCCGCAAACATTCTGACCTCCTAGAAAAGAGGGGCATCGGGGGGAGAGAGGGGCATCAGGGGGGAGAGAGGGGGCATCAGGGGAAGAGAGAGGGGCATCATCATACCTGAGAACTCTCCGGGTTTGACCACTTCACCTGTTCTCCAGGTCAACACCTGAATCCTCTGGGTCTAGGGGTCCTGACAGGTCCCAGTCCCTGCCCATTTCCCCTTTAAATGGGGGTGTTTCTCGCAATGTCAGTGGGAAGGCCCCCCCCCCGGCATCAGCAGGTAGTTCTGGCCGCGTCCCGCAAGGGTTTGCTCTGGGTAGCCCAGAAGTCCTGAAGTATGGGCATCAGGGGAGAAAAAGGGGACTGGAGAACCTAAACAGTGACACTTGGGAGGTACTGGGTTACAAACAGGGGAAGAAATGGGGGTATTATGGGGGAGAGAGGGGCATCAGGGGAGGATGGAGGGGTATTATGAGGGGAGAGAGAGGGCATCAGGGGAGGATGGAGGGGTATATGGGGGAGGGCATCAGGGGAGGAAGGGGGTATTATGGTGGAAAGAGGAAAGAGGGGCATCAGCGAAGGAAGTAGGGGTATTATGGGGGAAATCAGGTGTTTATATTAATGTTCCTTGAATATTTCTGATAACCTCTCATTGCTTCTCTCCGCATTAAGGTTCTCGTTACACCTTTAACATTTTACCTGCAGAGTTTTGGATGGAATTAAGCCCTGCGATGAGTGAGACACCGTATCCCTAACACAAGAGAGAAGAGTTACCATGACGCCCCTACTAAATAGAGACATGGACTGGATCCCCAGATCCTGGAACCTCACGCGATCCCAAATTCCGGAGACCCCCTGCAGACAGAAGAGGAAGCTGAAGCTGTGCAGGAATACGGAGGTGGAACCAACGTCAGGATTAGTGGAACCAAGCGCGCTTTTTGGCCAAAGCAGCAGGCCCAGGGGGCCGCATTGCCCCAGCCACAAAACGGAGAGGGTGTTGGGGGGGCAGCTGGCCATATTGGATAATCAGCCCCCACGGTGCGATTTCTGATGATATGGAAGACTGTACTGAGCCTTCCTTTAAGACAGAGTGCCAGGATATGACATCATATGTTGGCGCTTTGCAGTGAGGATGGCGGAGATGCCCTGAGTCAGACCTGGAGCAGCGCCCAAGGCCAATGTGGCGCTGAAGGTAATAATGGCAATTTGCCCTACATTTCAATAACAAGGTCTTGTACAGCAGTAGTAAATGCCACTGAGTATCTACCGTTTCCTGCACCTCGCCCCTTTTATTCACAAAGAGCCGTAGTTTTCGAGTTATTGTACTGACTGTTGGCAGTGCGGTGCGTTACAGGGCAATAAGGGGCTTCCTGGTGCCTAAACACCCGTGTCTAGGGGTCAATTGTATAAATCCACCTAACACAAATAATAGCAAATGCTTCTTTATTAGAAAAGGGAGGCTTTAAAGGGACATTCCAGACAGCTGCCCCCCCCTCCCCCATAAACTGCCCCTTTAATGCTTTGATGAAGCCGATGAAAGCCTAGCACACAGGGGCACATTGGGAATGAACGGAGGGGTAGTAACAAAGATGTATGGGGGGACACAATTGTTATAGATAATGACATCACATGACATCACATGTTTACTAAGATCAAAGAGCATTGATTACGCCACGGTATACTATCGGAACATCACACTAAATACACTAATCCCTCCGCTTAGACAGTTTACATAAACCCGGTGGGGTCGCACACCATACATTTGATGCGTGTTTCAGAGGAGAATTGCTGTTTGTATGGAGTTGTAAATAAATACAGATAAGATGTAAGCCTCTAAGACTGCAGTTGTATTATGTTTACTGAGGGGGTGTTAGATAAGTGGAGCAGCCTCCCATCAGAGATTTTAGAGGCTGATCCAAAAGGAGAATTAAGGCATACGCCTTCTGAATCTAAGACGAAACCGGCGACTGATCAAGGTTTGAGTCTCTACAGCAGGAAAACCTGGCAGGCCCAACGGGCCGAATGGGGCCGCTCTTCCAGCAGGTTCTGGGTTTCTTTGTGTAATTTAAGGGTTTTTTTTAGAAATTCTTCATAGATTGTAATTTCTTTGAGAATAACGTTGAGTATTTTAAATGACCCTATTGTCCTATACCCTATTGGGTATTTGTGTAACTGAGTGGGGCATTTAGAAGTAGAATAATAGGCGTTATTTACCCGTTTAATTTATAAAGCCGTTTCTGCTGTTTCTATACACATTATCCGGGGCTTTTGGGGCTGTAGAACCCTGCGATCCCCTCATACCCAGCAAACATTCTGACCTCCTAGAAAAGAGGGGCATCAGGGGAGGAGAGAGGGGCATCAGGGGAGGAAAGGGGGCATCTGGGGAGTAGAGAGGGACCAGAGAGAGACTGGACAAACTGAACAGGGACACTTGATAAGTATGAATTAATAAACATTAGTGAATAGAACACAGTGGAGTTTAAAGGTCTCTCTGGAAGTTTTCTGTTATAATTGTAATAATTGCTGTAATCACGGCATCGCTGTGTAATACCGCCCGTCAGCACCAGGTGGCGCTAAATGCAAACCTCTTGAATCACTGCACGTTTACATGAGCACTGAGCATGAGAAAAAAAAAATGACAGCCCCCAACCTGATTGGCTAATCAGCCTGCTACTATTCCACTTCTCTGATTGGAGCAGCCAATCAGGAGCCGGTGTGGGAGGGAGGCGCAGTTGTGGCTGCACGGCTGGGGTGGCCAGGGGTTGGGCTGGTGGGATTGGGTTAGTGCATTACAGATGGGCAGATATGTCAGCACTGGATGAATTCACAGAGAGAGAGGAAAGCCGACAGCAGGAGCAGCCCAGCCGGTGTACAGGTAAATAAAGACCCCTGCATAGCCTGTGTACAGGTAAATAAAGACCCCTGCATAGCCTGTGTACAGGTAAATGAAGACCCTTGTATAGCCTATGTACAGGTAAATGAAGACCCTTGTATAGCCTGTGTACAGGTAAATGAAGACCCTTGTATAGCCTATGTACAGGTAAATGAAGACCCCAGCATAGCCTGTGTACAGGTAAATGAAGACCCTTGTATAGCCTGTGTACAGGTAAATGGACCTTTAACCTGTTTTTTAATTCCGTTTGACATCACGGAAGGGAACATGGAGTGAATCCCCCCCCCCCGCTCCGTGTACATGTATTCAGCCGGTGGATACTCTGTAATAATGGCAGGAATGCTCTCGGTGTACACAGCCGGAGCTCTTAGAACGCTCATACAATAAGTTAGCTGCGCAGATACATGAAGGGTTTTCACGCAGACAGACAGGCTGGTCGGCAGTCAGACGTACGGACCGGCATTTTTGTGCCCGGAATGAATGAGATGCATGGGGGGGGGCGTTAATGGCTAAGCCTTAAATATTTATAAAAGCGTACATTGCGTGGATCTGCGTTCCAGAGCCTTTGGGCTCGTTCTGTATTCCCCGTTTAACGAATGACTCCTGGCGCTCCGGGGATCTGCGGCCGTCGGTGTCTCATTCAGCGAATCTTCTCTTTCTTTTTGGGTTCGTGAAGCTGCGTACTGAGAGCAGAAGGGATTGGCTGGAGGAGGTTACAGAACCGGTGGGATCCGCGACCCGGTGGGATCCGCTACCCGCGTGGATTATCAATGAGGACAAAACCCGCAGCGGACTGAGAGCAGAACCCACTGTGTGTGGCTGGCTCCGACCCGCCGGGGAGATGATGCCGGCGACAATCGTCCCCAAACTGGGCCGCTGGATCGTCTTGTTATCGGTAATAAGTTTGGCCGAGGCCGTCACCAGACCAACAAACACCAAACCTGCCGAATTTGGCAAAAGGTACACCGGCTACGTGGATCGGAATATAGAGGAAGTCTACGCTTTTAATTACACCAGCCAGCCGGGCAAGGTAAGGCACTTTCTTATCATGGGGTGATTTTTTAATAGCGCACAAAGTGTTAACGGATCATCTGCGATCTGGCAGCCCGGGGTTAAGGTGCTCGAGGGCCAAGTGTTTAGGCGCTGGCGTGGAGTTTTCCACTGTTAGGGGCGTCTCGAGATCTGTACTCTGATTGGCCGGTCTGTTGTGATGTCATGGATATTTTTTTAATGACTGATGAGGTCAAGTAAACAATTTCGACACTGGTTTATTTCCAAAGCATCCCCGGGGGCTGACGTCTCCTCGGGGTCCATTGTGGAAAGTTTGGGCTGCCAGGTGTTACCGAAAATGCCAGATTTGTTCGGCTTGCAACCAATGAAATAATTTCTTCTTACTGGACCATTTCACTGGTTGTTATGGGGATTAAATTACATTTCAAACCGGAATCATTTATGTATAGCCCCCAATTACTTTGTTTAGCCGTCTACGGGTCCCTTCTGGGGTTACTGCTGGGGACCCGCCGGTTATTGCACCCATAGGCAGTTGCCTGGTCGGTATCCAGTCTCTCATAAGGAACTCTGTATTCCCACTGGCTGGTCTTGGTGATGTGACCGACCGTCAGTGCGATGAAATAATCTTGATGATGTCACCGTGGATATCTTTTTATTATCACGCACCAGCCGTGATGATGTCACTGGCTAAGAGTGTGACGAGAGAATCGGTTTCGCGCTTTGCCGGTCTGTGATGATGTCATCGATTGTCAGTGTGATGAAGGATTCACTATACCAGCCTCTGGTTTAAAGGCATATTCCATGAGTGGAATGGTTTTACTCGGAACGCGTTCCACCGTACGATAATAATAATAATAACGCAGTAATAGCGCCTAAAAAAGATAGAAGCCCGTCCGGTTTAACCGGTTCCACCCCCCAAAAGAAGACAAAAATATGCAAAGTGGTTCAGAAGTGAAAAATCCTGCAGGGGCAGGAATAGGAATAGTAATTATGTTTGGGGACCGAGCCTGTGAGTACCGGAGGGGGTGAATTCCACATCTTTACTGCTCTTACGGGGAAAAAAGGAATGAAAATGAATCTGACAAACAAGGCGTCTACGTGCCGGCGGCCGAGCCCTGCTCCCAAACGACTAAATACATCCGTGCTGATTGTCGGCGGGTACGTCGCTCACCACGCGGCTCGATGCCTTCAGATAATTAAAAGAAAATTTAGAGAGCGGGGAAAAAAATTTATTACACAAAAAAATGCCCCGCACCTCCCAAATTCCATAGGCTTTCAGGGGCGTTTTGTTACGGGTTAGGGCCATCTGTGTGTCTCGAGCTGTCCGTAATTCTGTACTACGTGGAGCCAACTAGAGATCGTCTGTAAGTTTTGTATATAGGGACTGAACACAGAAACCTGGGAGATTCCGCAGCTATGTTACCGAAGGGTTGCCGACCTCACAAATAGAGTTTTTTTTTTTTTTTTACTCAATGAGTAAGGGTCATGGTAGCAACTCACTAGGTCCATGGGGGGGGGCGGAAATGTCCTCCGTGCTCCGGACCCCCATGTTCCCGACTGTATTAAATCAAACCGCTTACTGCCCCCCCCAATTCATCCAATATATAAAACATTAGAGCCATTTCTTGGATTCTGTGGTCGGCTTTATTATTAATAAGTAATAGATCCGTGTCCCGCCGAGCAGCTGAGATCACCCTTGGTGTGCAGAGCATTGACCTCTGGGGGGGTTCACGTATCAGCACCCAGGGGCATTGCCCCCCAAACCATTGCTGATGTTAAATAAATAGTCAAACGCGTTGCTAAATCTCTCTACTGACCTCCGAATGGAAAGATCTGGTTTGGCTCGCCAGGTACGGTGCCCCCGGCGGCACACGGCTGCCTAATCCAAATTTTACAGCAATGGTTAATATTTAAATGAATTAATTACCCCAGGAACCGGAGGGCTGGAGCCGCCGCCACCAAAAGGGCAGAATGTTTAGAGCGGTGGACGTAAGGGGCGCTTTGTGACGCGTCAGCCTCTTTCCGTGAAACGAGACATCCCTGTAAATGTTTTAATTGTTAGCAGACCCTCTATTAATGCACAGACGGTGCGGCCGAAAAAAGTTTTTTTTTCCCAAGGTTTTCAATTCCCAGAATTGATTTAGGTTACCCAGCGACGGCAGCTCAGTCTGGGACTCAAGGGGTTAATTCCCGCAGTTGTGCGCTGGCGTGTTGGACATCGCGTGGCAGATATGCTGTGGAAAGAGAATTACAAAGGCCCTGTTCCTGTGCTAGTGGGGCTTATCTGCTAAATACAGTTCAATTACATCCCATTGTGTGGGTATCGTAGTATCTGTGTGTAGCGATCTGAGCTTTTCGCAGAGCCGTGCATCGCCCACCCCGTCCTCCTTCCCCCGCAGGGTTGCGCGTCTCCCCATTCCCCCGCAGAGCCATGCGCCTCCTCCTTCCCCGCAGGTTGCGCGTCTCGCCCATCCCGCCGCAGAGCCATGCGTCGCCCACCCCTTCCTCCTTCCCCGCAGGGTTGCGCGTCTCCCCATTCCCCCGCAGAGCCATGTTCGCCTACACCCTTCCTCCTTCCCCGCAGGGTTGCGCTCTCCCATTCCCCACAGAGCCATGCGTCGCCCACTCCGTCCTCTCCCCCCCAGGAGCGCGTCTCCCCATTCCCTCGCAGAGCCATGCGTCGCCACCCCGCAGGGTTGCGCATCTCCCATTCCCCGCCATGCGTCGCTCCTTCCCGCGGTTGCGCGTTCTGCCCCACCCGTCCTCGTTTCGCGTCTCCCATTCCCCGCAGAGCCATGCGTCGCCCACCCCGTCCTCCTCCCCCGCAGGGTTGCGCTCTCCCCATTCCCCCACAGAGCATGCGTCGCCCACCCCTTCCTCCTCCCCCGCAGGGTTGCGCGTCTCCCCATTCCCCCGCAGAGCCATGCTCGCCACCCTTCCTCCTTCCCCCGCAGGTGCGCATCCCCTTCCCCGCAGAGCATGCGTCGCCCACCTTCCCTTCCTTCCCCCAGTTTGGCGCATCTCCCCATTCCCCCGCAGAGCCATGCGTCGCCCACCCCTTCCTCCTTCCCCCGCAGGGTTGCGCGTCGCCCCATTCCCCCGCAGAGCCGTGGGCCACCTCCTTCCCTACTCTGTAGGCAGAATACATTATCGTGTCAGAATTTAAGTACAGATATTGGGCTCAATTCAATCGCCATAGAAACCATAATTGATGTTAATGGAAAACACACGGCTTGTGATTGGACTCCCTGCCAAAGCCCCAAATGTACGGCAGGGGCGTCCAACCTGCCCCCCTCCAGCTGCTGCAGGACTACATCTCCCATAATGCTCTTTCAGCTAAGGGGCTGGCTGAGGAGTATGGGAGATGTAGTCCTGCAGCATCTGGAGGGCCGCAGGTTGGACGCCCCTGCGACTTGGTGATTCAGTGCAACACACAAAGTATCTGTGTGACCTAATGGATACATTGTTACACACACACTGATTGTTACACACACACACTGATTGTTACACACACCTTGTTACACACTCATTGTTACACACAGCTCCCCGCTCACTCCTATCCTCCAAGACATTACAAGTTGCTTGGATTTATTGATCGGCGTTTATTTTCACTTTCGCTCCGATATTTGAAACATCCATTAAATAATATTTCAGAACCATATCTGTTTATAAATAATTATCTGCAAAAGCAAACAAATGTCTTTATGATCAGCCAACATAAAAGCGCTCACACCGCTGGCTGGACTGCATTGGCTGTAATGAGCTTCTGCTGTGGCAACAACAGCGCAAACTTCACACTTCAAGTCTTCCTTTGGCGTTTCTGGCGCCCAGCGGTTTAGACATTGCTTCGATATATTCACTAAACAGACGCACGGTCAGTAAGGCTTCCCCAATTTAACATAGAACCCGCCGTCAGATCGGCCCCTTCCGGCCCAAAAAATGACAACGCGATACAGATTAGATTGTAAGCTCAGGAGCCCAGCATTCTTCGCCAGGAACTTTGTAGATTGTAAGCTCACGGGCCCTCGGCTCCTGCTGTTTCTGCTGCGTACATGCATCTTTATGTATTCGTTAAGCAAATCGGTTTTAAATTGTACAGCGCCGCGGAATATGTTAGCGCTAAAGGAAAAATAATAACAGAACCCCCGCCGCCGGGCAAGAGAAATTTAACGTAAAAAAATATATATTTTTTTTTAAACTGGCATTTAAAGAGTTAAGAGGCTCCAGATGGCTGTCTCTAAATGCCACATGTGAGGGTAAATAGAATTTCTGAATGACAGATAAGGCAGACATTTCCATTGAGGCAGCAGAGTAAGCAGATAAGACACATTTTACTGATTACCGGGGAGGACTAAGGGGGAAGATAGCAGAGATTAGAGGCCTTTGTGTTGGAATAAAGAGGTTTTTGGCGGAGAGCTGGAGGAGGCGGCTTTCGCTCCACATTATAAGAGCCGCGTTCTGGCCGCGCTCCCCGCTGATAACGCTCTGCCAAAAGGCCAATCAGGATTTACACGGCTCCGGCCAATGAAAGGATCCGTTACTAAAAAAAAAAAAAAAAAGGTGCTTTGGCACAGGTGAAGAAACTTTAGCACAGGTGAAGAAACTTTAGCACAGGTGAAGAAACAAGTGAGCGTGCACCGGGTCCTTATCTTAAAACATGGCGGGTTATTGGGGGCCCCTAAAGCTCAAAACTGAACTTAAGGAAGCCTTCCAGACTCTCTACTTGGGAGCGAGTGAAGCGAGCGGCGTCTGCTTCACCGCTACCCTCCTTATACAGGAACACAATGTGTTATACGGGGACTGCTGTGCATGCGCAGACCCAGGGCGCCCTAGACAGAGTAACGTTAACTTAGGAAGAAGATGGGCGATGTGGGATTCTGTGTGAGACGCTCTGCAGGGGCAGGGCGTATATTTAATATAAATGGAAAAATATATTAAAAAAATTATTTGAAAATAATTGCATTCCACAAAAAATTTTAAAAAAAAAATTTTTTTAATTTAAACCAAAAATAAAAAGGATTTATGAAAATAATAATCGTAATAAACCAAAAAATAGGAATTTATAAAAAATAATAAAGATCACATTTCACAAAAAAAACCACCCCCCCCCCAAAAAAAAACCCCATATCTGAATCGCAAACATCCTAACCTAGAATGAAAGGGAAGCCTAGTACCCCGAGGCTCAGCTTTTGGGCATTTGGCCCCCGGTGGATACCAAGTGGTTACCAGCTCACCGTAGAACCGTTACACCCCCTGGAGAGCAGAACATAGTAATTGGCGAGAGCAGGATGTAGACCCCGGATGCGCATGTTTACAGTTTCCAGCCAGTTCCTTCCCAAAAATCAGTCAAATAACGACGGAGGAAATAACCGGGATTTCTAAACAAATAACAGCAGATATTACGCTCTAAAGGGAGGTCTAGCAAACTCGTCAGTGCTGGACCAATCACATCGCTGCGTGCCACAAGGGTACAGAGGAGCCCCCTGCACCGAGCCTGGACTGAGCCAATCCCAGAGTCCCCTCCCGGTCGTCACCCGGTAACCGGGGCCGTTCCTCACAGCAAGGGCTGTAAAGCTTTGTAATCCGCCGCCTAGCCCATGACCTGAAGCCACAGGACCCCGGTGCAAAAACTGCCCCAGGGCCCCGGTGTGGAAATTGCCCCAGGGCCAGTCAACCGCGCCAAGCGACCTGTCCCACGGGGCCACCTTTGCCCCCAAATAGCCTGCCTGTGCCTTCTTTGCCCCTACGTACGACACTTACCTGCAGAAGTGGTGTCTCTTCTCCTGTGTGCGGAGAGATCCGGGATGCAGGAAGTGAGGTCACTTCCTGCACGTTGGATCAGACAGACACAGCGTGCGCAGGGGGGGGGGTGACGTATAATCTGATTGGATGGTCTTTGCACGCTCCGGGCCGCTAGCTGAGGGTAGTACCCACACCTAGCGGGTTTAAAGGGGCAGACAAGTGATCGCCATGGCCACCAGGACCCCTAAAGTGGCGGCAGTTGCGACCCCTGGTGGCACCAAGAAATTTTTTTGGGGGGAGGGGGGTTTGCCTACGTCCGGATCGATGAAATTCGGGATATCTTTGAAATCCTCGCTGGGGTAACTCGCCGAGGAACAATCCCCGCGCATGGGGTATTTTCATTTTTTAAATCCCGCAATAATTAAGTTGATTGCATTTTCTTTAAATCCTCAGGAATGGAGCGTAAGCCTTTGGGCGTTCGCACGCAGGGACTGCCGAGGCAGATTAGTGTCTGCAAAGTCCCAATTACCCAAAATTGCCCAGATCGCTGCTGTGCGGTCACAGGGGGGGGTTCTGGGGGGGGTCACGTGGGTTTTAAATGCTGGATTAGACACGGATTCTGCATCATTAACTGCTGGGGGTTCGTGTGATGTTTGGGAGCCATTCCCTGCTCCCACTACTCTGTGCTGAGTGTGATAGCAAGATGCCAAACCGGCACTAAACATGTCACTGGATCACACACACGGTCACTGTGCCGGGATAAGGATCACACACGGTCACTGTGCCGGGATAAGGATCACACACGGTCACTGCGCAGGGATAAGGATCACACACACGGTCACACACACACGGTCACTGTGCGGGATAAGGATCACACACGGTCACTGTGCGGGGATAAGGATCACGCAGTCACACAAAATGCACACATCACACGCTTACACTGCAGTTACAGCACACGGATGTAACACGTAAACCCAATAAACAGGCGAATGACGTTCCATGAAATTCATTTTACTTTCGTGTTTAAAGCCAAGAGACAAAATGAATTTTTGAGGGTAAAAGACGGCAGCGGAACGCGATGTATCCGGCACTGAACACGGTGATTACAAGATTACACACAGCCACGTCTGTGAAAAGAACGGGGGTTTAGCGAGAACACGGCCGGAAACACAGGAGAGGAGGCGGCTATTACGCAAATAACAAATCATTAACAGTAACTGTCAGCATGTGACTCTCCGCCGCCGTCTGCCTCCGTCTCAGCGCAGTCTGGTATAGCACAAGTTCCCAGGTCTCCTCCGTATTAATTGGGGGGGCAGTGTGGCTGATAGAGGCTCATTCATCGAGCTTTACCTGCTTAGCCGGAAGGTATAATAACGCGGGGAATTTAAAGGGTTAAATGTACTTTATGGGGGAAGGGGGGGGTGAAATATCCATACATTTAAGCCGAGCTCATATCGATTTAGAAATATAGAATACACTAAAAATCAGACAGAGCGGATAAACGCCTAAAGATAGAAGTAGGTGTGCAGCGGGAATCCGAAAAACCAGTAAAACTGGCTCCAGTGATAAATAAACCTACGTACTTTCTGACTCATAGCCCTCTGCAGCGCACCTGTATCTGCAGCTCACCTGTATCCACGGCTCACCTGTATCTGCAGCTCACCTGTATCTGTAACACTACTGTATCCGCAGCTCACCTGTATCTGTAATACTACTGTATCCACAGCGCACCTGTATATCTGCAGCTCACCTGTATCTTGCAGGCCGCACCTGTTATCTGCCAGCTCACCTTGTATCTGTAGCTCCACCTGTATCTGCAGCTCACCTGTATCTGCAGCTCACCTGTATCTGCAGCACTACTGTATCTGCAGCTCACCTGTATCTGTAATACTACTGTATCCGCAGCGCACCTGTATCCACAGCTCACCTGTATCTGCAGCTCACCTGTATCTGCAGCGCACCTGTATTCTGCAGCTCACCTGTATCTGCAGCGCACCTGTATCCACAGCTCACCTGTATCTGCAGCTCACCTGTATCTGCAGCGCACCTGTATCTGTAACACTACTGTATCTGCAGCTCACCTGTATTTACAGCGCACTTGTATCTGTAACACTACTGTATCCGCAGCTCACCTGTATCTGCAGCTCACCTGTATCTTTACCACTCCTGTACCTGCAGTGTATCTTACTGTACCTGCCGTTCACCTGCATCTGTAACACTACTGTATCTGCAGCTCACCTATATCTGTACCTCACTGGTATCTGCAATGTATCTTCCCGCACCTGCAGCTCACCTGTATCTGTATTACTTCTGTGTCTGTAGCTCACCTGTACCTGCAATGTATTTGTAGCTCACCTGCAGTTCACCTGTATGTGTCCCTCTTCAGTATCTGTAGCACACCTATATTTTTAATCTTCCTTTATCTGTAGGCAACCTGTACCTGCAGTGTAGCTGTAACTCACCTGTACCTGCAGTTCACCTTTATCTGTACTCTTCTGTATCTGCACCTCACCTGTATCTGCAGTTTATTTGTCGCCCACCTGTATCTGTAGCTCACCTGTACCTGTAGTTCACCTGTATACGTAGCTCATCTATGTTTCATGCAGTGTACATATATTTAGCGTGTACGTGTAGCACACCTGTACCTGTACCCCTGCATCTGTTTGCCTTTATTTCCGCCAATATGCACATTTATCATCACAGAAACGTGGTGTGACGCACGGCACACGTTCCGGCAGCCATTGTGATTTAATGAATCTCCTCTGCAGTCAGTGTTGCCGTCAGTGTTGCAGTGAAGCCCTGTTCTGCCCCCCCCCCCCCGGCGCCCCGTAAATAATTACCCCCAGCCTTTACACCATTACTACACAGGGCTCCCTCCTTACAGCCCACCCTGTCATCACCCCGTCATAATATAAATATATGATATATAATCCTCGCTGTATGACGAATACACTTCCTGATATGTGTCCATTGTTCTACCAGACGGTCCCTGGGCAGTCACCATGGCAACAGCCCACCATCTGGGTTAATAATTACAGGATTAAACAGAAATGTTGTATCCCGAGCCCTGTCTGCCGCTCCGGATTCCACGTAGTGGAACTTCGACCTCGTGGCTAAATCCGTGGTCCGTGTTAACCCTTTCACCGCCACAGAGGTCGATGTTCCCTTCCGCAGGCTGCGATGGTGCGGAACGCCTCTTGTTTGCATTGCGGGTTCACACGGAAAGGCAGGGAGAGGACGGCCGGGTGTGACACTCACGTCACTCGACAAAAAGAGACAGCCACTCGGAGTGTGAGAGCGGTACTCAGTGCCCCGGGGCTGTCATTAATGTCACTCGCCACAAACTCAAAAACCCAAGGACTTGGGTCACCTGGTGACCTCTTACCTCCATCCCATTACCTTCCTCCAAGCTACCCCCCCATATACCCCCAAATACCCCTCAAATACCCCCAAATATCCACCAAATACCCCCTCGAATACCTGCCAAATACCCGCCTGCGCAGTCACGTTAATAAACTGATCTGTAGGCGATCCGATCCTCTAAAATCTGCTACATTGTTTTCCACAAACCTGTCCCAAAAAAACATTAAACGGGGATTAAAATTTCACGGCAGCTGCTGAGCCTGGAAACGAACCAACAACGGAAACCTCAACGGTCCCAGAATCCCGCGGAGGAGGAGGGAGAAAAATATCCCCCCCGCGTGCTGTATACAGTAATAT
>VKOC01009423.1:0-13031 GCA_009364415.1 Spea multiplicata | reverse complement strand
CTAATATGGGGAAACGTCCAAAAATATATTAAACATAGCTTAAATGTGAGAGGTGGTATTAGGGGTGATTTATATATTATTTCCTTTGCTTTCCAGATCCTGGTGGACCTAGGTTCCAAGAATAGCAAAGGCCTGTACAAAGCCCGTGTCCGAGTGGTGGTTGCTGGGAAGTCCACAACATTTATCGGTCTTGTGGGAATGGAGAATAGCTCTTTCTATCGCAGCATGCCAGGCATCATTGCTCTGTCACTAGATGCACTGAAAACCTAAAAAAAATGTCTCTTTTACATTTGCAACAGGGATCAGAGGTCACCTATGGCCAAAGAAAACAACCACATTGGCTCATAGTTTTAAATAATTAAATAGGTAGTCCAACTTTGCTACCATAGTGTAAAGCAATAAACATATTCAGAAGATACATAAAAAAGTACTGCAGAGTATTGGAAAAAAAGCTTTCTTTATAAAATCTTCTAATTTGAAAGCACATGCAATTATAAAGTCTATGAGTCAAATATACAAAATCTTAAAGGGAAACATAGTTACTGAACTGCACTGCAACATTTTAGTGATTTCTTTGTTGGCAGTTGCAGAGATGGAGTCTTTAGTAGAAAATAATGCATTTTATTGGGCCAGCGTAGAAAAAGATGTAAAGTTATAAAGCCTTTCAGAGTCAGATACGTCTGTTCTTCAGAAACAAATGACAAAATATTTAGACACCATAGTCCATACATGCATGAAATACCAGTCACAAACTAAGTTTTCCTCCCCCACTCTTAGTGGCCTTTGCTTTCCCATGTTGTCTTCTCAACTATGCACAAGGGACAGCTGTGGTGGGCCCCTGTGAAGTTTTTGGGCTCCAGGCATCTTAACTTGCTTTCAGCATGGTCCTCATCACATAAACACTATTTTAATTCCGATATTTCCTGAACACAGGGAGATATTTAAATAGCTCATACAACCTACTAACAGAGCAAGTTGTTAATTATTTTATCTGTGCTTTTATCAAGAGGCTCTGACATCTTTAGCTACATTAGCAGACGGGGGGAGCTATGCCACATCTAGTTGGTCCCCACTGAGAACAGTTTGGGGGATCTATACTTTCTTATATATACCTGAACACACATTTGTGATCAACAGAAGTTCATAATCTCAGGCACTGGTGATCACAGGTCAAACATTTCCATATGAATAACTCTTTTTGAGGTAGTGCTATATTATTTCCAAAAGCAAGTGTGGATCCTTCTAAGCAATCAATATCGTATTGTCATTTCCCCATGTGAAATATTTATTTGACATGAGATGTTAGGTGATTTTGTACGTTTTTGATGCAATAAAGATTTATTTTACTATTTAGTTCGGGCTCATTGTGTGGTTAAGTATGAATGACTTAAAATAACCATAGTTACTTTGCATCACCTACATAATCTGTAGGTGAGGCAAAGTATGCCATCTTCGGCATGCTTTGGCATATAATGTGTATAGGTGGCAGCTGGGAACCTCTAACAGTTGCTCAGGTGTCTAATACGGGTCACCTCATATCTGCTGACAAAACACAAAGATGCTAGCACTCCTTGCAAACATGAGGATGAATTACTATTTAAAAAGAAAAACAATTCTTCCTTTATTCAGGTCTGTTGTTCCATGGATTAAAATGACACAAAATACATCCTAGGTGTATAGTATTGCCAGTCAGAACACATTGTTTAAGAAGCGAAGAAACACGCCTGACACATTTCCCATGCTCCATTTATCGTTACTTTTTCTAACTTCTCACTTATTTTCTTTATATTACCCTTCTGCCTCCTCCTTTTTCTTTTAGCTCTCTCTTTTCACAACATTCTCTCAAGGGCCACCATTCTCTGCTAGTCCCACTGGGCCTTTCTGCAGCTTTAGGCACTGTGGACCACCCTCTTCTCTTCATGATCTCAATCTCTGTGACACTGCTGTCTCCTGGTTTACAACGTACCTTTCCAATTGTACCATCAGCGTCTCCATCTACAATAACACTTCCCCCTCTTAGTCAGGTTACCCCAAGGCTCAGTTCAAGGAACCCTTCTGTTCTCCCTTAACACTACTTACTTTTAAAGCACTTCACAGCACTTCCCCTACTTATATCTCCTCACTCATCTCTAAATACACTCCTAAGCGGTCTCTCCGCTCAACCAATTATTTTCCTTTCCTCTGATTTCTAGCTCTCATGCATGCTTGCAAGATTTCTCCAGGGCTGCCCCTACCCTCTGGAATGCCCCCCACAGCCTATTTGCTCTCGCCTTCTGTCCTGCAAACAATTTTTATGTTATATGCTACTTGTAATGTCCTGTCTACCCATTGTACAGCGCTGCAGAACATGATGGCACTATTTAAAACAATAAATAAATAAAAATAATAATATTCTCCCTTCTTTCTTTTCGCTACTTCCTTTTTTCGCAGTTTTGATGTCAGAATGTCTACTTTAGAGGAAAATGTATTTTTATTTATGTGTTCTCAGTTCTTGGTCACTGATACTTTGAAAAATCAAGGCTGCAATGCAGCAGCGGAGATGGTATTTGTGTCAATAGATTTCCCTGTTTCCTGTCTTCTGATCTCTGTATGTGGGACATCTAGATCCCACCAAACAGCTATCACTCTGCCGCCACCAAGAATAAAATAATTCTGTAGCATAAGCTACAAAGAGTACTATTAAGTGTATTTGATTACGTTTTAGAAACCCACCTAGTGAATCTATTATTTCTAGATTGTTTACTTCTTTACAGCTAATGTTATTACCAGACAGAACACTCATACTGTGCAAAATGAGTGATCCCAAGCTAGGTTGTGACTTGTGATGTTGTCTATCACAAGGGCTTGTGTTTCTTTGATTTCCTAGTGGCTGGCACCTGCTGCTGTCTGTTCAATTTGCAGGGTCACATTTCTTTAGCATGGTCTTGTCCTTTATGAGAGGCTATCGGGGGAAGGGTAGCAGAAGTGAAAAGCTTAATATACAAACTGCAGGACAGCACTGAAAGCGGAAGTATGGCACACATATGGCTCTATCTCGCACTGCTCTCTTTCATTTGCTTTCCAGGTAAGAGCTTGACATTATTAAGAAATATTTTAATAAATATGTTCGGTGTATTGTACTTTCTTTATCATGATGTTGTTAGATGTATTATTAGAAAGTGTTTCTTTAGTATGAAGTGATGGTTAACACATATGACAGCCATAAGGTTATCCTACATGTAAGACAAAACCAAGGGCCAAGTAAGAGTTCCTGGGCAGACTTAGTTGGGACAACTTTTTGATACATTCTGTGTTGAACTCTATAGCACCATGAGGGCACCAAATTGACTAAATTAACCTATAATTTGCTGTTCTGGCACTTATATTATTGTTCCTCATTTTAAGACTTTTTTATTCATATTTTTTTACTTACATACCATTTTTACTCTTTAATTTTTAAATCTTCACCATAATTTTATATGGAGCCTCATTGCGTGTTTAAGGTTGCATTATTAGCTGAGTTGAGATGACAGAATCTCTGCCAACATGAAAGATAATTCTTCAGCTGTTCCGTTAAAGCATGTGAAGCACTTCAGAAGCACAGAGCTATGTGGCTCCACTTCCGGTTACAGAGAAATTTGAGCCAGCATAGACTGAAGATCCAAAACAATAAGGCCTGTAACACTAGTAGACATTTAAAAATGTGTGAGATCAAACTGCGAACACATTAATGTGATAACATATTTAAACAGTTGTATACGTTTAAAGGGAAATATTACCTGAAAACAGTATTGTCGTAAGACTATTTCAGTTATATCTACTACATTTTCCTTCTTTTAAGCCTAGACCTGTGTTTTACAATGATATCTGTATGTCTCGAAACTATACTTGTTACATTATGACAACACTCATGCAATCATTGTAACATCCTTTCCCTATAAGACTTTTAGGGTCAATGCAGAAAGATTTTTTAAAAACTATTGGAATACTCAACTGCAAGAAGAGCATCCAAAGATGAGAGAAAACTGATCAGAAATAGGAATAGACATGTAATTTAAGGCATAACCCCTACATTTTCGTGTATAACCAGCAAAAATATTACCTATACCATTACTTTGGTTACAGTTCCCTTTAAAACTAGTAATCAGAAGGACACAACTCTAAAATCAATATGGTATCTTGGATATCTGTGTGCTACATTCACTCTGTTGATGAATAAAAGTTGAAAGTTTAATTTTTTTTTAAAAAAACAAAAATATGGTATCGCGGGTGTTAGTAATATCAATGAACAATTCTTCAGTGTTGTTATTCAGTAACTAAATATAAGTGGTAGAATTGCAGTGTCTTTTAGGAAGTAAAAAGACCATTACCTTTTATTTCTTTTTGCTTAGTACCTATTGCATTTAACTTTGTCTATGTGTAGTTGGTAAATTATCCATTCATTATACAAAGAGCATGCAGTGACACTGCTTTGTACAAATTGTGATACAATAAAAACATTTAAAAACCGTAATCTTTATATCATAAGCATTATATTATTATAATTATTATTATTTATTGTTTTATATAGCGCCATCAAATTCCGTAGCGCTGATATGAAGTGCCTTTGTATAACTGCTTGTTAAGCTAAATCTACATGCAACAATATGTAACTTACTAAATATGAAACCATGTTTTCTTGTCATTTTCTGACCTCCTCAGGTTCTTTTTCCATGAGTGAAGAAGAAGAATTGTTGAATTATCTTTTTGTAAAAAAAGGATACAGGAAAGATGTACGCCCAGTAGAAAACATAGATGAGACTGTGGACGTATATTTGGCGTTGATGCTTTCCAACCTGATTTCACTTGTATGTCTATCTTTGCTACAATATTTTCATACTTGCGTATAACCATGCACGCACAAACATCGATGTACATGTATCGTTTATATACATACGCAAATGTTTAAATGTGAACCTGTCACAAAAAATTAAGTTGACATGAGTCAATATAAAAGTTTGCCTAAACATAGCAAAAATTTAAATTTAAGAAATGTTGTTACTAAAACATTTTATCCGACCTAATGCCAAATTTATTTCTGGCACCTTTTTTCTGTATCAAGGAGTGTGTAAGGTTCCAAAATAATCCGTAAAGGGATGGTCACTTGCATGCGCTAAAGTGGCGCATTTACTCTTTGAGTACAACACATAAGTATTTACAATGCTTTGGTGATCAATGTTAACGTTATTTTTTGGGGACAGTTTCACTTTAATGAATATCTAGCGATGACATTTATAAGGAAAGAGCAGATATTATGAAATGCCCATTTATGCAATAGTAATTTTTGTTAGTGGGGGGTTTACAATACTGTATGGAGAAATAATATGGTGAGTATTGGGGATTGGAATTCATTTTAGTCAGGTAGGTATGTTCATAAATATAAATATAAAATATTACTAACTAATACTAATCTACTTATTACACCGTGTAACATTCCTAATTTCCAGTCACAGGAACAACAACCTTCACATTTACAAAGAAATATTTCTGACATTTTATGGTCAACAGCCATTGCAGAACACTAAACAGCAAAATAAAAACAAACAAGTAAGGATACCACTCTCTCTTGGACAAACCTGTGCTTACAATCTTTAATTCTTAGGAAGCTATAGTGACCTCTAGTGGATGCTTTAAAATAAAATGTTCTGATCCACTTGCTGAATTCAACAAATATACACAATCATAACATCTGCATGTTTACAATTATCATTGTTCATTGGTGGCTTGCACTTTTCCTTTTGATATACTGTATATTAGCAAAATTAACATAACAGCATTCTCTAAACCTGAGCTTGCTATTGAATTAGACACCCAAACTGTTACTACAAACTTAGAACCTGTAAAAAACAGGATGCTTGTTTTAAAAGTCATACATAAGTACATTTTCAGTCGTCATAATCTCAGCTATTTCCAAATAAATAAATAACAGCCCCTGAAAACATATTTTCTAACTACTGGGCCTGTTTATTAAAGAACTGGTTATAATGTAACTATGACAGATATTTGCTGTTATAGTGGTCTTTTTTAGGTGTAAAATATGGTTTAATAGCACCACGTATAAATGTAGCACCAAAATGTGATCTATGAACAAAAAGGCACACAACTGCACAATAGAAATGGGCACGTCTTATATTCTTCCACAAAAATGACTTCCTCACACAAACCGATGGTATCACATCTGCAACAGACACATATAAAGACTAGTAAATCTGTTCACACATATTGTTATGACATAAGGGTGATTTCAAATATTGTATCAATTTGTGCTTGTGATAGAGTTGTAAACACTCTTGTTTATATAATAGGTTTGAAATATAGGAATGGATTTAACATTTTTGGTAAATTTTACATTTAGGTCTGTGACTTTACTACATATAATATTCTTTTGATACCATACACATAACAAATGTTAAAATGTTTTGCTTTGTTGTAGAAAGAAGCAGATGAAACGCTTACTACTAATGTCTGGGTTGAGCAGGTAAATGAACATTTATTCTGAATGTTGCTCGCATGACATGGCTCAAAATTTGAATTTAATAAGAACATACATATTCTATACATATTATACATATTCTAGTCTGCTTTTGGAAAATCAGTCTGTTGGATGTCTGGAATATATTGGATGCTAATATTCACATCTAGATACCTCTCCAAAATCCTTACATAGCAATAGGCAAGGGGAAGAACAAACATCTACCTACCAACCCTGATAGCATGGAAAAGTAGTAGAAATATAAACTTTAGCAATTCAATAAAACTTTCTCCTGTCAAATGTTTAGATTTAAGTTTAGGTAATAGTGCATTCTTCAGTAATCATTTTATGATTTCTATCAAATAACCTATCCAATAATATTGTTCTTCCAGGGATGGTATGATCGCAGACTGTCGTGGAATCAGTCGGAGTTCTATGACATTGATATCCTTCGGGTTCCTCCAGACATGGTGTGGCATCCACAGCTTGTCCTGGAAAACAAGTGAGCTAAAGAAGAACTGCAATTGTAACATCATTCTAAATATGTGTTATAGCCAGGCTTCTCATGGGACCCCATCCAAACCGCTTTGTACTTGTAAAGGCCCAGCTGCGGTGTAATGTGTATGATTAGGTGCTTTATGTGAATACTATGGTGTGAGCTCTAGTATAGCTGACTTCTTGAATCTACTCAAAATGTAGTGATCTCCCAAATCTTATTTAATAAACATAAAAATAGAAAGAACATTATGAAGAATATTTAGACACCTGTTTATGTAGGGCAGGAAAAAAGATAGCTAGTGAGCATGGAAAAGTCACTTACTTGAGTACCATTTGCCTTGGAATATATTGCTCTTAATCAACTTTTGTGGTTACTACTCATCTCTGTACACTGTAAACATATAGTGGAGGGACTAATATTATTCAATTTGAGCGCCAGATGAGAATTAATGGGATGTTGTCATTGCCCCAGATTGCTGCTGTTTTAATTACATTATAATTTTAAGTGTAAACACAGAAATAGTGAATTACTCAGTACCGACACGTAATGTATCTTGTATGTTACCATTTTGATACTACATGTTTTTCTTTTTCTATGTAGCAACAACGGAGTCTTCGAGGTGGCTTATTACTGCAATGTTCTGATAGACAGCACTGGTTTTGTCTATTGGCTTCCTCCGGCCATATTTCAAAGCACTTGTTCAATCAATGTTAATTACTTTCCATTTGACTGGCAGAACTGCTCTCTTAAGTTTGTGTACGTACCTTACTTTATCTCCCTACTTCTACTTACTTTACTACCTACTACTTCTTCTTACTTTACTACACCCACTGGCATGATATAACTTTCTAGTTAATATTGTTATCATCATTATGTGATCCCTTTCTTTTGTATGTTTTGTTTTGTGGGTTTCAAAATAGTGATAATAATTTTAAAAAGATAACAAACAAAAATCCTGGTTTATTCTGTAAAAACGATTGTACTATTGGCTATTTCTGCTGTTTATTTTACCTCCTTTATACAGTAATAACAATATATTATTTTTCTGAAAAGGAGACTTGAAAATAAATTTTTAAATAAATGAAGAATAATGTGATACAAACACATTTATATCAGGATAATCATACTTGAACAATATTGTATTGAATTGTGGTTCTCCTGTTTGTATAATATAACATTTTACATGGCAAATCATATTTACTGAGCTCATTATTTTAAAAAAGAAAAAAATAATGCTCCCAAAACTCTATTTCTCAGTAACAGGGAATAAGATCGATTAAGAAAATAAATATTATAATAGTGGAAGTATAATAGTCATACATAATATAAAACATCCACATTGTTTTTTCACAGAAATAGACATGTAGAACCAACCAGATTGCATGTGGGTACCATGTATAGCTTTTTTTATAGATTGTAATTTATCTAAACGTAATGTCTACAACACAGATTTGGCTAATGTAACTACATGCGCCAGGCAGGCATATTTCTGGAAAACGCCTATATAGGATATGTGTCTGGCCAGTAGGTTTGTCTTCTGTTCCTTCCTTACGTCTACTTTCAAGATGACACATACTGGCTATGACCAATATTACTGTAAATTAGGTAAAGAGGTCTAAGAATAGCCCTCTGTAATGTTGTACATCTCATAGAGTGCATGGAAATTAAAATATGCTTCTTGTTGTGAACTAGTGGGGAATGCTTAAATATAGAAAGATAATAAAAACGAGTCAACCCTTTTAAGGGTGTACAATAATATTAAGCTACATAGTCCCTGTGTATAGTGATTGGATGTACAGTACTTGTTTGACATCATTTTCTGTTCAGGTCTTTGACGTACAATGCTAAAGAGATTAATCTTCAACTGAGAGTAGATTCTGACGATGCCACAGGCAAAACCTTTCCTGTGGAATGGATCATCATCGATCCTGCTGGGTTTACAGGTAAAGAAACTGCTTAGACAGAGCGTACCAAAGGAATTGCACTGAATCAAGTGTTATTAACTCTTTAAGGGCTATTTTAGGCTACAGAGCAACTTTTGGTGTTTTTGATTTTTTTCTTCAACCATTAATTCTCAAGTGTACACACAAATTATATAATATATATATACTATATATATATATATTCCTTAACTTGCCTTGATTTAGAATCCACCCTATATTTATTTATAATTTTCATTTTTTAGGTTTTTAATTTTTTTTATTTTAATTTTGACCCTTACCTATCCCTAAACCTAACTCCTAAAACAGAAGCCTACAGGTAAATGACATTTCAAATATAACCTGGTATCTATAAATCATAAATAATTGATAAAATTACATGTCAAAACATTGTTGCAGATTGTTGCAACAAAAAAATATCTGTTGAATGATGCTGCAGCAGCATCTTTTTTCAGGGATACCAAGTCCAGAGCTGTTATGGCTTACATAGTAAAATGACAATTATAAGCACAGTATCACAATATGATGGTATTCAATTTTTAAATTCTATGTTACAGAAAATGGAGAGTGGGAAATTGTCCACATACCAGCCAAGAAAAATATTGACAAGAGTGTGTCCCCTGACAGCAACAAATACCAAGATGTCACTTTTTACCTTATCATTGCACGGAAACCACTTTTCTACATTATAAACATACTAGCTCCATGTGTACTCATTGCACTTATGGCAAACCTGGTCTTTTACCTGCCAGCCGACAGTGAGTATCCAAACGGAACTTCATGTAAATATATGGGAATATTACACAGATCAAACCAAACTACATGTTTTCCTCTGAATTTCCTGGGCATGTGAACCACAGCAACTGAAAACAACATTTATATTTGTGTAAGAGGATGTGGCGTTTACCAATGAATTTGATAAATTGTAAATCACAAAACTGGGACCAAACAGTTTTGAATGCCTGACCCATAGATTAGTGGACCATGTAAAGGTTGAGGTGATTAGTTAGACCAAATGCTACAATGGTCTTTGACCTGGGGCCTTGTGGCTTTGTGGGAGCTCTGTATATAATTATATATTTCATTATATATTTTGTTCAGGTGGGGAGAAGATGACGTTGTCCATATCTGTTCTGCTGGCCCAGTCTGTATTCCTGTTGCTGATATCACAGCGTCTTCCTGAGACGTCTTTGGCCATTCCACTAATTAGCAAGTACGTCACATGTTTCATAACATCAGAGCAAACCAAAAAGAATCAACATTTCCAGAAAATCCTTACACTGTGCAACACTCTGTGTGTCAACTTTAACTGTGGTTTTCTCAACGCCTTTTTAACATATGTCGCAGAAAGGCAACTTCAATATTCATGTTAATGTAGCTGAAAATTAATTTCAATCAAGATATCCAAACTTCTGTATCTATAAATATTATGGTATTTTATTAGGGATGGACATAGACATTTGAATAATAACTTTGAATAAACATTCATAATAACATAGTTGAACTTGATACCATCTTCCCATTGGCATGGTGGAAAATAGTGGCATTACTTACTTTCTAATATCTACCCTATGTTTCTTTACTTCTCTTAGATACACATATATTCTGCTTTGTGTAAAATAAACTAAGAGTATTTTTGTGCTTTTCAGGTACCTTACATTTATCATGGTGTTGGTGACAATTGTTGTTATAAGCTGTGTCATTGTGTTGAACATACATTTTAGAACCCCAAGCACACACATCATGTCTGAGAAGATGAAAGAGGTCGGTTCACACAGTGTGTTAATTACTATTTCACGCATGTTATGTTTACGATTATTTTATATTATTATTTCGTTAGTAAGGGGGGTCCACATGCAGACCAAATCAGTGAAGCCCAGCATTTGTACTCATAGGCAGCAATTTATCTATCATACTTCAACCTTTAAAATGGAATACAATTTAATCTACAATGATATACATGATGTAATATGGTGTGAAATGACGCCAAAAATCTTGAGGTAGACAGTATCTGGTAAGGCTCATGCTTACGGTTCGGCAATATTGCATCTTGAAATTTGTGTTCTCAGAATTTGCAAACTGTGAGCTAAGTATAAAAAAGTATAAAACACAGAGAAAGGGTGACAAGGGTGGAATGCTCCATACATGTTACACTTTATATTATACTAAAAGAAACATATGTCAGTATGTTGAATGGCACCTTAAAAAAGAAGCTGGTGAAGCTTGGTTTCTTCAAATAAAAGTAGTCAATGTGGAAATCCTTTTTCATGGCCCTTTTCCAGGAACATTTTTTCTTATAGATATAACTACAAAGACTGCACATTCTTATTCACACTAACCCAAATGAAAATGTCCTTCACATTCTTAATGCTATTTAATTTTATTCCAGAGACTATTTTGATACATTTAGCATACATTTAATTGTAATGTAATGATGTTCTTGTAGCTCTTCCTGAACAAACTACCACGGATCTTGCACATGTCTATGCCAGCGGGGCCTGAATCTGAGCCATGGAATGGGGTCCTTCAGCGTCGCAGCAGTTCCGTGGGGTACATTGTGAAAGCCGAGGAATACTTCTGTGTTAAATCAAGAAGTGAACTTATGTTTGAGAAGCAGTCAGAGAGACATGGACTGACCAGCCGAACAACTCCTGCACGTAGGGTCAAAACCTTCCTTTCAAAATACAGCAAAATAAATTGTCAATTATCTTCATTAGTGTTAGTAAAACCAAAATGTTATTTATGTTAACCTATTTTCTCCAACTAAAGTACATCATCAGTCATTATCCTTGATTAGGTCTTATCCTTGCAATCCGGGCTGCAATCACAAATCTTAGTACCCAGTACAGACTTAAAGCCTGGGCCCCTATGTCCCTCCAATCAGCCAGCCCCATGTCCATGCTACCGTTTCACTTATGCTCCATCCATTGCCTTGCCTTGTAATCCTCCCTTAAGCACACCTCATGGTTCTCCCATCGTCCTGTCTTAGATGATGTTTTCAGCCAGTTAGGGGCCAATGCAATGAGAGAGCAGGGAGGCAGACCTCCGTTACTTGGCTGGGCCCAGTACAACAGTACTGAGAGTACCCCCTTGATGGTGGCCCTGCTTGCAATTCATTTTCTCTTTATTTTCTCAGAAATTAATCCCACGAGCCCGGATAATTCCCAGGACCAACTTTATGGAGAGATAAAACCGGCTATTGATGGGGCTAACTTTATTGTCAAACATATGAAAGACAAGAATGACTACAATGAGGTGGGTATAGACTTACAAAAACTGGTATGTTACATAACACTGTTAAAGCAGTTCATCATACTAAGTAAAGTATATACATTCCAAACCCACCTTGTGGTGTTTATCAGTGAAACAGCCATCTTAACTATATGGTGGAGAACTTCAGGACAGCAAATTGATTAAATAATGCTGGTTTGGCCATGTTATGTCACAATTCTCAGCATGCTTTACATAAACCTTGAAACTAAATATCCTCGAAACAATTACACTGTATGTAAGAACTAGTACAAGTCATATATAGTTTTGACAAATTAATTTAGTAATACCAAGAGCTGTGACAGTAATGTTTTTTTTCCATAAAAATGTAAATATAAAATATATAATTCTCTACTATTAAAACTCATTCACAACCGACAGACATTTTGAATTATGTGATCAGGGATCTGTGGTAGTTAGTGTTAAAATATGTTGGCTAATGTGCATCAAGGTTGGTGTAGCTTGTATAAGCTAAATGTGCCAGGAGATGATTGACTACTTTTGCCCAGCATGTCCAACCTTTCTAACATTTGCTTGCCAGAAGCGTTGTGGAGTGCTGGCAGTAATGATACAGAGAGGATCTGGCAGTACTCATCATACCTGGTAATTGGTAGCCCAAAATCTGACAATGTGCTTAGTGAGCCCCAACTCATTGGCGGAACTACCGGGGTCACAACTGCGACCGGGCCCTGGAGTTCTGCCCTGACTGACAGAAATCCAGGACTCCTCTGCTGGCGGCCGCCGCCGTCGCCTGCCTCAGCGCTTCAACTCCTGTGTTGGAATCGTGAGGCATTTGTCTCGGGTGCCGGCGCTTCACTGCTGAGCGCTGGCG
>VKOC01009421.1:0-16943 GCA_009364415.1 Spea multiplicata | reverse complement strand
AAAAGTTTTACCAGTAAACGTTAATTCATGTGAACTATTTTTTTTAATAAAAGCTATGATTGAGAAAAATATTTTTTGTTTTTATTTCCTTGTATTTTCCAACCTGTCCCCCAGTTACACACATCTGCCCCAGGCTTGCCACTCTGCAGAATTATATCCCTATATGCCACTCAGGTCTGATTATAAGACGACCCCGATTATAAGACAAGGGGTATTTTTCAGAGCATTTGCTCTGGAAAAAACCTTGTCTTATAATTGAGCAAATACGGTACTTCCTTTCCTATATATAGCTGGCTAGTTCATTGCTTCTTCAATGTAGCGCTACCCCCCAGCCAGTGTTACCTGCCATGATTGACTCTGAAGTGGGTGGTTGTTTCATAGACAGTACTATAAGAAAACATGATACCTACAGACAACTACTGTTGTTTAAGGCCAGGGATTCCCCTCTCTTTTCAGCCATATTGGGTCTGCCATGACTCCTCCTTAATCCTCACATACAGTGGAGCCAAGCAACATTGACTTGTTCCTCCCCACTTGCAATCCCAGCATGGTTGGACTATATACCTCCATAGTCATACCAAAGATTGTACCTCTATATGACTACACTAACATGCAAATCTGTACCTTACCTTCTGTGTACCAGTCATATATAGATGTTTTTGAAAAAAGGTGCAGATAAACTACTCCCACATCATGCTTTTCATTATCCAATAGACCTGATACAAGAAGCTGCCATAACATTTGGATACCTCTATCCCGTCCGAATCAGAGCTCCAGGTCTTAAAAGAATACATAGAACATTACATTACATTTATTTATAAATTGCTGCCAGATTCCGCAGCACTGTTACATTCAGTAGAACAATTTAGAAACACATACAATAACACATACAATAACAAACTGGTGCAAAGGAGAAGAGGGTCCTGCTCTTGCGAGCTTACAATCTAGTCGGTTTTTGAGGGGTGAGACAATAGTCTCATAGTGCCCCCAGGCTTGCCACTCTGCCCCAGAAATGGGGCTGGGGATGAGTTGATCTGGTTCCAATGATGTGTTGAAGGTGTTGATTGTTCAAATGGCTTGAATCCTCCAGTTAGATTCTGGAGGTTATGGGGAGCTAATTAAGTGATTGACATAGTGGGGCAGCAGATAAGGAACGGCGGCAGAGAAAAATTAATCTGGCTGCTGTGTTGAGGATGGATTGAAGCGGTAAAAGGCGGGAGAGGGGGAGACCGGTTAGTAGGGAGTTGCAATAATCCCGGCAGGAAATCACATGGGAGTGGATTAGTAATTTGGTGGTTTCTTGTGTGAGGAAAGGGCGGATTCGGGAGATGTTTCTCAGGTGGAGGCTGAAGAATTTGGTGAGGGATGAAGGAGAGAGCAGAGTCAAGGGTGACACCAAGACATCGAACCTGGTCTGTTGGTTGGACAGTGGAGTTGTCAATGGTAATAGAGATGTCAGGAAAAGTGGACAGAGCAGATGGCGGGATTACCATTAGTTCAGTCTTAGAGATGTTGAGCTTTAGGTAGCGGAACGCCATCCATGATGCAATTCCTGATAGACAGTCAGTGAGGTGAGTTAGAAGAGAGGGAAAGGTCAGGAGCAAAAATATAGATTAGGGTGCCATCTGCATATAGGTGGTACTGGAAACCAAAGGAAGAAATAAGTTGTCCGAGGGAAGAAGTGTAGATGTAGAATAGCAGAGCCCCAAGAACTGAGTCTTGCGGGAACACCAATAGATAGCAGGAGGGGAGAGGAGCAAGTTCCAGTAAAAGTACCTTGTATTATTAAATGTTAGAAAGATAAGATTTAAGCCATTAAAGGGCCGTGTCATGGATGCCATGAGCATGGAGGGTTTGTAGGAGGAGGTCGACTGTGTCAAAGGCTACTGAGAGGTCCAAGAGAATAACCAGTGAGAATTGGCCTTTCGTTTTACCTGCAGGAGGTCATTAGTAATTTTAGTGAGTGCAGTCTCTGTTGAATGCTGTGGATGGAAACCAGATTGTAGAGGGTCAAGTAGAGAGTTTGAAGAGAGAAAGTTTGTTAGTTGATTGTAGGGTAATTGTTCCAGCAATTTGGAAGCTAGCGGGAGAAGTGAAACTGGATGGTAGTTTGATGAGGATGTGGAATCAAGGGAAGGTTTCTTTAGGATGGGAGAGATGATGGCATGCTTGAATGAGTATGGGAAAAGGAGAGATTAAAGATGTGGGTTAGGGTTGGGGTAAGGACACTAGAGAGGGCTGGTAGGAGATGTGAAGGTGCAGGGTCGAGGGGACAGGTGGTGAGGTGGGAGGACAACAGGACATTGGAAACCTCAAAGGGTGTAACTGGGCTGAAGCAGGTGAGAATGGATTGAGGAGAGGAGGGAGGTTGTAGTACCATATGATTGACACTATGGGGAAGGATGTTATCCCTGATGTGTCAATTTTGTTTTTGAAGTAGGAGGCAAGCTCTTGGGCAGAGAAGTTGGAGGGCAAGGGAGGCACTGTGGGCCTGAGAAGGGTGTTAAAAGTGGAGAATAAACATTTAGGATTATGGGAAAGAAAGGTGATTAATGAAATGAAATATGTTTTCTAGAGAGATGGAGGGCCGATGTGTAGGAACGGAGCATTAGTTTGTAGTGAATTAAGTCTTCAGGTGAATGATACTTCCTCCACAGGTGCTCAACGGTACGTGAACACCTTTGAAGGAGGCGTTTCTGTGTGGAATGCCATGGCTGAGGTGCACAGCGTGGGGGGATTGCGTACAGTTAAAGGGGCAACCATATCTAGGGATGAGGCTATGGTTATCCTGAGCTGTTGCTGTGTCGGGTGTATTGAAGACCCCTAGGATTAGTGTAGGGATGGTGGAGGAAAGAAAGTGGGAAAGCCAAGCAGCAAAGTGATCAAAGAAATGCGAGGTCGGGCCAGGAGATCACTGCAACGCGAAGAGCAAGCGGGGAGAAAAGGTGGACAGAGTGTACTTCGAAAGACGAGACAGAGAGAGGGAATTGGTGGTAGACATTGAAAGGTGCAGTGGGAAGAGAGGAGAATACCAACACCACCTCCCTGTTTGTCTCCAGGTCTGGGAGTGTGGCTGAAGTGAAGGCCACCATAAGAGAGAGCAGCAGGAGAGGTAGTGTCTGAGCACGTTAACCATGTTTCGGTGAGTGGAAAGGCCATGGACAGCAGTTAGTTTGTTACACACAGAGCGAGCATTCCAGAGGGCACAGGAAAAAGGGGTGCCTGGGTTACAGTGGACTGATTTAAGATTGTTTACATCCCCTTCAGGGGCTGGTATGCTTTTTGTTACCAAAAAAAGATGGAGATGTCCGACAATGCATTGGCTACCGGGCCTTGAATCAAAGCACGATAAAAAGCGATACCCTCTATCTCTTACTCCTGAACTACTGGAATGTGTAAGCGCGGCCTCCTTCTACACAAAATCAGCCCACCATCCATGCCCATCTTCTCCTGATTTTCAAACACATATTGATGTAATGTGATGGGACTGGGAGTAATCAGTACACTAAAAAGTCATCATACACGGAATACCTGAACCCACAATTTAACGCAACTAATCATTTTCAATAAAATATGCAAATTGAAATAGAGTAAATAACGCAAAACCTTTACTTTTCATGTTGTGTCGCTGAATGCCTCGATATCGATTATGCTTAGTAAGCAATTGCTGATCGCTTCCTAAGCTCTGTTTTAGCCGGCCACCATAGCCCGCCATCTTTGATTATTGTTGTCAGTGGCCATTTTTGGGGGGCTTTCCTCCCTTGAGCCACTCCCAGCCTCACTTGTAAAGCTTCAGTGGAAGCTACAAAGCCGCTCATCATGGCGATGCAGATTTTTAACAGTAGCCCGTACAGGCTTTGTCTTAAGGAGGTTAACAATACTTACGTTGTTTTATCTTTCATGTCCAGGATGACTGGAACAATAATAATAGAAGAACAATCCCACTTGAAGTGAATGAATAATGAAAAAAATGTTACCAGAGTACCACAGCAACCCAGAAAAAACTCCTCTGGTGTTTAAGATAATGATCGATACAGCATGGGGCGCATATACATAGGGAGAGAAGAAAAATACAATAGTGCAGTATTGTATAAATTGGTAGCTCTCACAAACGTGAAGTATGGAGAGGGGGCCTATCAAAAGATATGATGAAAACTTATTTAATATCCTCTTTAAAATGTTTGTAACCATAAAAGAACTCCAATGGCACAGTATCATGTTAGCAATAAAAGTATAAAAACACACAGGAAATAACAGCACAACAGAAATGTTACACACAAACGATTTGTAAGAAGGGACATATTCAATTGTTATATGATACAAAATTGCATAGCACTACTAATATAGAGTTATTATAAAAGGAGCGGTGCACTTTATTTTTTGTTTGTTTTACAAAGGCTTTTTAACATAGGTTGTGTCCCACTGTTTGTTATAGGGGTAGATGTAGAATTGATCTATGAAAAAGCCTCTATGAAATGTGTTTCAGCAAGTTCGTACTTGGCTTCCTCAGGAGAAAAGTGAAGCATTCACAGAAAAATGAAGAATCCACAGAAAAAAAATTATCCACAAAGTAAAGAAAAGTGCTTTTTCAGGTCAGGTCAATCAGGTCAATCAATCCACCAAGATGACTCCGTTCTTTATCAATTACGGTTTACATCCAGCTATGTTTCCCGGTTCTCTCATCCAGGACCCTACACCTGACGTCACTACCCGACTACAAAAGAGGGTCTGTACATTCACACTATTAAGGAATATGTTACTAAGAACCCAAAAATACCAGTCTCATTATGCCAACACTCCCTCTCTCCTTCCTACCAGGTCGGGGGTAAAGTATGGCTTTCTACCTGTAACCTCACTTTGTCATGCCAAACACAGAAGTTGGGGCCACGGTTCGCCAGTCCTTTTACGGTTCGGCGTGTTGTCAACCCTGCAGAGATGGCAGATTCACACAGTGTTTCATGTTTCACTGTTGAGGCTCTGGACCCCTCCTCTGACTACTTCCACCAGTAGTCCTGCGCCGGTCGGACCTTTTACATCAAAATGCAAGATGGCAGCCACATGTCTTTGTTAGAGACCAGACAGGAACCCACTATGCAGGTGAGGAATTCCCATATATATCAGGCACGGGGAGTAGATAACAGCAGTAGTAGCAAGGCAGGAAAAAAGTTAAACAGTCTTGGTCAGGGATACCAGACAGGCAGCGTAAACTTACCGTTCACAGTCAGGAACTCCAGAGAAGCAGCATAAACGGTTAAAATTCCATGGTCAGGGATTCCAGAAAAGCGGCATAAACCATCAAACAATCCAGGTCAATATCAGAAGAAACAACAAAGGAAATGCTAGATAGTGAGGCTTATAGAACACCAAGCAAGGAACAATAGGAACTTCTCTCTTTTAAACGTTCCCGGGATTTCTGGTCAGCGATGACATCATCGGGGGCGTGTCTGAGCAGCCTCCATTTTTACTGCTGGCATATACGTGCCTGCAGCATCAGCTGGCATGGAGCCCACAAAGGTAAGTATCTGGGAGGTGGGGGCATTTGTATGAGTTGCTGTGCATTGGTGTGATGGATGGGCAACTGAAAGTCTCGCAATGTATCTAACTATGCTCTCTTCAAGGTTTGCTGGCATTAGGTTACTTATTGATCAATTTTCAAAGTGAGTGAGGTTCTATCGATCTGCTCTTTCTCTTTCCTTACTTGCGTGGGATTATTTATGTTGATTTGTTCAAATATTGTGGAAATTCAGTCCTGCACCCAGGATCTGCATGTATCTGCCAGTGCCTACCGAGGCCACATCTCCTTCCACTCTGAGGTGGTCAATTATCTTATTTTTTTTATTAATATCTTCTTCTTTGCTCAGAGGGATCAATTCTCTTAATGTTTTTGAATACTTGTCCACTTTTTGGTGTTTTTGGAATTACCTTAACCTTAACACATCACATAAAGCAGACTTTATCTGTGATAAGGATGTACATTCTGTGAACAGTTGTTTCGGTGAAACCATCAAAGCATTTTCTTTCTCTCTGAAAAAGAGAGGACCCTAAGCAGAAAACAAGGAACAAAAAAAATCTCAATTTCATTGCTTCCTTTGTAGCTGAGTACTCACTTTCCCTTTGCAAATGGTAACATAGCAGCTGTTACAATTAAACCTCTGCATGGTCTAATTAAGTTGGTCCTTGGCAAAGGTACCAGACAATCTGCCAAAGTCACAAGTGGTTATGCCTGTTAAGCTTGAATGACTAAAATGCATGTAACAGATGCCAATTAAGTGGCAACATTCCCAGAAAAAAATCAGGGCTTGGTGCCAAGAGGAAAAATCTGAGAACAAGAGGCCATAGTCTAAAACTGGTTAACCCTTGCAATATCTCTGATATTTATACTGCTGTACTGCTGCTGCTACTCCTTACCTTGCTTGTAGGGATCAATTCTTTTATTTTTTTTTTGAATATTGGAAAAATACTGCTGCTCCTCTATGTCCTTTCCTACTCTGAGAGATCAATATTTTATGTATTTTTCAGATTTGAGGAGAAATTTAGTGTCCTTGTATACTGTGGGTATATCTACCTGCCAGTATATTCCCAGTGCTCTACTACTACTGCTGCCTTATCACCTTTCTTATTCTGATTGGTAAATTCAACAAAATGGTCCGATTTTGGAGAAATTCAGTTCCATCGCAAGTGGCTGGATGTATGTATCCATTGGGGCAGTTCTGCTGTTGCTGCTCGGCGCCCCTCTCTCTCCTCGGTCTCTGTGTGTCGGCTTGTAATGCTGAGCGCCGGAAGATGACGTCATTTCCGGCGCTCAGCATTATAAGCCGGCACCGAGACCGAGCAGGGAGACTCACCGCAAGACTGCTGAAAGGTAAGTACAAGGGGGGGGGTCCAGGTAGATAATAGGGACGGAGGGAGAGGAAGGGTAGATACATGGGGGGCGGTCAGGGTTAGATAATGGTGGGGGCGGCATTTTAAACTTCGCCCCAGGTGGCATTTTGTCTTGGGCAGCCCTGCTTACTACTAAATTGAGTTTCACTCTGAAGATCCCAACCACCATTCAAGTTTCTGTGATTAATCCTTTGTGATAAGATATGCAGATTGAAATAAGAGTAAATAACACAACACCTTTACTTTTCCTCTCACTGATTTCTGGGCCTAGAAAGTTTTTGCCCTCTGAAGTGACTACAAATTCAGGAAAGGCTCTACCACACCGACACCAAAACACACACACCAGGACAGGCTCTACCACACCAACATACCCAAACACACACCCACCAGGACAAGCTCTACCACACCAACACATCCAAACACACACCAGGACAGGCTCTGCCACACCAATACATCTAAACACACACACACCCACCAGGACGGGCTCTACCACACCAACACCCAGACACATACCAGGACAGGCTCTACCACACAGACACCAAAACACACACCAGGACAGGCTCTGCCACACTGAAGCATAAAATAAATTCTATGCTGCTTTGTCATTAACTCCCCCTATTGTGTTTATGTCCCCTTGTGTACTGATGCCCCAGCCAGGTCCCCCTTTAGTATTGATTACTGTCTCCCCCCCACAACACAACCTCGTGTATTGCCTCCTTTGTGCATTTATCCCCCACACCCTTGTGTATTGCCTCCCCAGCATTGATTTATGTGATGCCCCAACTAACCCCCTCCCTTGTCTATTGATGCCCCCACCACTTTTGTATTGGTTAATGTGATGCCCAAGCAGACTCTTGTCTATTGTTGATGTCCCCCACTGCCATGTGTATTACTCCCAGCCACACACCCCATGTTCATTTTGATTTTGTGATGCCACAACCCAGCCCCCCTATTGTATTATTTATTTTTAATGATGTCCCAAGGCAATTCCCTCTCCCTTGAATATAGGTCTGCTTTTCTTTAACCCCACTGATGTGACGATCAGAGCCGGCCTTAAGTGTTCTGGCGCCCTGTGCGGACTACTCCTCTGGCGGCCCCCTTCTCACTACCCCCCTTTCGGCCCCTTCTCAACTACCTTCCCTCTGCCCCTTCTCACTACTACCGCCCCCTCTGTCTCATCTATCTCCCCCCTCTTCCCTTTTTTCACTATCCCCCTTCTCACTATCCCCTCCTCTGCCCCTTCTCACTACTGCCCCCCCTGCCCCTTCTAACTATCTACTTCCTCTCCCTACTTCTCATTATCCTCACTTTCCTTGTTGCCGGAGTCATATTCCAGCGCTCAACATGAAACGCCGGGCACCGCAACAGGAGGGTGAGGGGCGCCGATCGGTTGCTAAAAACTTCACGAGCAACCGCTCCGCGCCCCTGCCCGGGACTTAAATTAAAGCATCGGGTTTTTTTTAACTTTATTTAACATTCTTCAAGTAAACAAAAAAACCACGATGTTTTTATTTAAGTCCGGGCAGGCGCCCCTGCTGCCATGGCGCCCTGTGCGGCCGCACAGGTCGCCCACCCCTAAGGCCGGTCCTGGTGATAATCCTCTCCCTATCACCAGTACCTTTGCGACTGCACGGTGGCCGCTTTGAATATTGGTCTGCCGGCCACCCAGCCCTGGCTGTAGATGAAAGGTGAGTCCACAAGATCCCAGGGACCACCCTTTTGGGTGAATAAAAGCTTCCAAATTTTGTTTGAAACAAATGGTTGGAAAACGAAATTTTGTGCCAGAAAACGAATGCAAGAAAAACAAAACAAAAATCATTCAAATCGATTTTGCTTACAAGTGTAGAATGCTGTGTCTTCAGTATGCTTGCTGGTTTCAGTAGTGTCAGTTGGGGGAGGACAGAGACAGAAATGTAACTTTCTAATTAAAATAACTAAAGAAGGCCTCTGCCAATTTGCATACAGTAAAATGATTTGGAGCCCATGCAAAACGGACATCAAAATGAATTTAACATGAAAACAGAGCTGGAGTCATCCTGTAAAATATATACACAACGGCTTGTATATTTGCATAGAGTAAATGAATTAAAGATGTGGCATATAGTATGTTCAATTTAATAATATAAATGTCTGTTTCACTTAATGTTTCAGACTGCATATTTTATCATCCTAATAAACCACTTTATTTCAACTTGGACTATATCAGATAATACTGGCAAAACAACAATACATATTTACAAGTAGCGGGATGAAGCCCAATATATGTATGTTGTAAAATGTAATTAATAATGGAGTTATTATTTAACTCTGTATGTAAACATCAGTAAAGCTTATAATTTGACTATTGGCTTTATGTATCTCATATTATACACTATTACTATCGAAAAATAAAACCCCTCAAAGTTGCAGCACATTTGTGATTTTTTTTTATTGTATAGTAGACACTAGCTGAAAGCAGATACCAATTTCTACATCAGATTGTAAAAATTATGCTAGCAGCTATGTTGTTTGTTGTATTCTGAATGATAACAGTCATTTGCTTCCATTACACCTAGTAACAGAAATGATACAAAGATACAAACATGGAATAACTCAAAAACTCATAACAGCAGACAATAAAGGTGTCTGGGTAAATTAGGATTAATATTAAATTAGGCTAATAAGCACACATAAGGAAACATTCTCACATTGATATTTTATTTTCACACGTTTATATATATATATATATATACACACAGTATATTAATACACATACATATACAATAATAACACAATGCTGCTTTTAAACAGAAAATGAGTGTCTAATTATTTACATTGGAGTAAATGTATTGTAGATCTCTGTCACATATAAATGAACAATGAAAAAATGGCAGTTATATATAACACATACATATATTATATAAGTACTTTAGAATCCACGATGTTGAAACCATATAATATTTCTAGCTTCTAAGTTTTACCCAGTACAATAAGCTGTTACTTTCATGGTAGGGCATCTGCTTTCATTGTACTATAGATCTGCTTTATTGCCCTATTGACCTTATAATATCATCATAAAAACTGATTGATAGATCCATTATTGGTTGACTGTTTTTAGGCCTACTGGAGTTCTGGTTCAATGAATTATTCTGCCAAAGTCATTAAATGTCACCCATCTTTTTTGTCTACTTTTTGGTGTTTTTGGAATTACTTTTACACATTAAATAAAGCAGATTTTATCTGGGATCAAAATGATCCATATTCTTTGAACAGTTGTTTTTGGTGAAACCATCAAAGCACTTTCGTTCTCTCTGAAAAAGAAAGGACCCTAATGGAAAAAAAATGAATAAAAACAATCTCAATTTCATTGCTTCCTTAGTTTGTTGTAGCTGAGTACTCACTTTCCCTTCCTCCCACATTTTCTGGGAGATTTGCAAATGGTAACATAGCAGCTATTACAATTAAACCTTGACAGGGTCTAATTAAGTTGGTCCTTGGCAAACTTACAAATAGAAAAAAGTGGTATATAGAGAAATATATATATATATATATTTATGAGGAAAAATACTTAATGGACCAGTCTTCAAGGATTCCTCGGATCCCAATAGACAAAATAGTACCAAAAGAGTGTCACTAGTATGAATAGCAATATAAATCAGGAAAACTGCTGTCTCCATAAATGGAGACTCCAGTGAACATATGGGGAAGAGAAAAAGAGCACATAGCGTGAATCTGTAATACACATTTTATTGGATGAACTTATAACTGGTACTGGCACTGAGACCAGCTCAAGTGCAAATGCGCAGTAGTTTCTAAGTCTATACATCCTCAATACTGCACCCTAGATGGAAGGCTGCTCTATTTACCAACCACACTCCGAGTATTTAATTGTCCTATCACATCTTGCTTCTCCCTTCTTTCCTCCAAGTTAGTATCTCCTGATATTTTGTATCCTGCAAACCATTTACCATTTTTGCAGCCCTCCTCTGAACTCTCTAATCTGTCAATATCATTCTGGAGATGGGGTTTCCTCAACAACCTTCACTCTCTCCTAATCAACAATATAAATTGCAGCTGCTAAACTCTTAACCATTCTTCTAATTTACTTAAATCACTTGCCATTAAGCTTGTTGCAGACGTTTGTATCATCTGCAAAAAGACATATTATACCATACAGTGGTGTAACTACAGGGGTAGCAGTGGTAGCAGCTGCGTCTGGGCCCTGCTCTCTTTTTGTTGTCTCCTTGTACCAGTTCAGAATTGTTTGGAAAGGGTCCTTCCGATGTGGACGTCTAGGTCGGAAGGGCCTTTCTAAACTATTTTAAACTGGCAAGGGGAGAAAGAAGCATATCAGGGTCATGTGAAACCAAGGCTGCCCGCACACTGTGCAAGCAGCTGAACATGAAGCTGCTGGAGAGGTAAGAGGGGAATATGTATATGTGTTTGTATATATTTATGTATGTGAGCATGGATGTGTAATTCTGTGTGTATATGAGCATGGATGTGTAATTCTGTGTGTGTGAGCATGAATGTGTAATTCTGTGTGTGTAAGCATTGATGTTTAATTCTGTGTGATATGGAGTGTTAGGCTGTTAGGGTGCAGCAGTGGCACAGGCAGGTTGTTTTATGTGAAGCTGAGGCATGGGGAGGCCGTTTCAGATGCAGTGGTCTACCACGTCAAAGTCTGGCTTACTGTATAGGGATAAGGGTTATGCTGCACTATCGTCAATGTCTGGATCAGTATATAGTAATGGGAGTCAAGCTGTACCACGCCTGTTCAGTGAATGTTATTTATTCAAACATATTTAATTAATTTAAGCTAATAGTTTTACGGTTGACATACAGTTTACAAATTTTGAAATAAATATTCTTGCAAAAAATTAATTTTCTGTAGGGGAGTGCATACAGGATCTGCCCCGGATGCCAAATACTCTAGGTATGCCCCTGGGAGCAGTGTTATCTAATAGTCTGAAATTATTTTGGTCCTCATACACATGTCTAGTAACTCCCATTTAAAGAAAGAGTAATGTGATTTTTTTTAAAAACAGACTCTTGCAATAAAATAACAATTCACCCTCAGCTTAGTTCACCCTCCAGAAGATTTCTTTGTAAAAAAAAACAAAACAAAACAAAAAAAAACTCTACAGGAATGCTTAATCCATCCCCCTGGCCATTCGCTGATGTGTTTTTCAGACTAGTATGCCAATTGCACAGACCATTTGCCGGAAGCAGCATTACTATGTCAAAGGTTGCTAAATGTTCACCTAGTAAAGACATTTTAATAGCCTCCATCTTCAATCTGTACTGGCTTAGGTATAACAATGGTTTTCAATAGACAGGTCTGGTGTTTTATGAAAATATTTGCCCTTCATCCTAGTAATGCATCAAAAGAAAATATTTTCTTCTTGTAAATTAAATAAAAAAGGTCCATTACTATAATTAAATATTTTCAGAGTGCTCTGTAAAACATTTACTTATTCTATGCGCTCATAATGCTCTCTCACACAACATACAGTAAATATATAAAATATATTTTTTATAACATTGTACTATATTCAGAAATTTAAATTCTCATTTGTCATTCCTGATAACCATTTCTGGCCTGCAAGAACAATTGCTGTGTTTCATTGAAATGCTTCAGTCAATAGACTGGTTCACATTAGAGCATGCATTGCTGTATATAAATGTCTCTGTTTTAAATATGCTGTCAATAATAGTTCTAACTTATCTTGGCAAAAGCCAAACAATTTTTAAAAATTAAAAATAAATGATTTAACCTACGGATAAGGGAAAAATATAATATATATATATATATATATATATATATATATATCCCTTCTTTCACAACTGTATACCATTTGCAACCAAAAATATTCAATCTGTTTCAGCTTTGACCTTGTAGTGACCTTGACTGCAGTACCTCCAAATATAAAAATAATTTTTAAATTATTCTTATTGTATTCATACATTTCTTTGAAACCATAGTTGCCAAATGAGCAGATTTGGCAAAGACGGTCATCACAGCAGTATTTTAGTTTTTATTCAGTGCACAAAACCTTTATATTTTTTTTTAACAAAGTGATCTGGGTCAGGGCGTTATGTGGTTAGTTCATGATTCTGGTAGTAATGAGAAATTTAAAATCTGTAAATAACAAAGGGTTTTCTTCAGGACCAGATATGATTAATGACACTTACAGTGTTTCTGTTTGTTCAGATGTTACCTGGTAAACTGCCAATAATTATTTTGGTGGTCAGCTTGCTTACATCTGTCTAGCTCTCCTATAATTAAATGTTAACATGCTGATGTAGTTAGATTCCCAACCGGTTAATCTTATTATTTTATTGGAGTGTTTGAAGGGCAAGCCAAGTTGTTGTTTAAACAAGACTGAGTCGAATGATAGCAACAACCTAGACCTATTCCTATGTTATTTCTGCATTGTAACAGACCCTATATTACTTATACTATAGAGAAACAAGATCAAGATTTTATATATATACATATATATATATATATATATATACACACTGTATGGAACACATTTATCAATAAATATTTTTTCATTCTTGTCAAACCTTCATAAAAAGTACACAGTCACAGTACTCTTGTAGCCCAACACAGCGTATCTTTTGTCTTTAATCCGGAATAAAACCTTAAGAACATATTCCTATGAGAACATGTTAAAACAAAAGAACACTTGCCATCGACACATTGCAGCGGTAACGTAAACACAGATTAAAATGCACCTAGCATAGCGCATTTGTAACATGCATCTAGCAGTTCACAGACATGTTTACAAAACATCAGTTTTCAATTCGCACACAAAAAATAAATAAAAAATATTTGAAACATTGAAAAAAAATGTCACCATTAGGTGGCTCACTATGAATGCACATGACAAAAATACATTCACCCCTCCTCCAGTCATCACTCTGCTGTTGCTATGTGCTTTTCCATGACAGCACTGTCTGCGCCCTATGTGTGAGTCATTGAGAAGGATAAAACAGAGGAAAAAATACGGGCTAGGGAACCTAGAATAGCAGCGCCGAGGTCTCGCAATGTGGACTGTTCAAACCGGAGACCAGGCCGAGAGTTCTATTTGTTGTATGGAACTGCTGGCTCCTTTGTTTCTCGTGTTCTTGGCGCTGGCTGAAAGAGCTGGGTCTGTATAACTTGGGCCCTGCTGTGTCACTTAAGGGAAATAATAAACCATTGTATTCATTAAGCAACCCTTGTTTTAGCAAACAAATACTCGATTTTGAAAGAGAGACATTTTTGAAGAGGAAGAATTAGAAAGAATGCTTTTTACAAAATTCCCTAGAGAAAACGACTTTGTTTTTCCTATTTTATTGCTACTTAGTGAAAAAGATTCATATTCAAATAGGATAGGGTTGTGAATCATTCGTTTGCACATTCTCATGCACCCAGGAAGGCTATGATTATGGCTAATTACAATGAGGAATGGAATCCTTACAACAGTGCTCAATCAGATTGCTGTTCATGCATGAAGTGGCAGAGGCCAGGAGATAGAGGTGTGATTTTAGTAATTATAAACAATAGGACTGTTTGGGGGGGGGGGGGGAAGCTTAGTAAATCAACTTGAATGTCTAATTAATCATCATATAGTACATTGCCAACATGATTTTCACATTATTTGTAACCAATAAAAACTTGGATAGGTTTTCTAACAGGTTTGTCACAGCAAACAGATCATTGCATTTAACATGAAATCAGGACAAATAATTCATTCACCATTAATTTTAACAATAAAAAAAATATTTTTAGCAGTAAGTTTAAAATTCAATGCTTTTTATTCACAAAATCAATATTATATGTTTTATATATTTTTCCTGCAGCACTAATAAAAAAAATATTCAGTATCTCTGTCATCAAAGTACTGTCAAGCTACACTCCAAAAGGAACAGAAGCAGGACAGCAATGCAGATTTTTAAAGTATCTGCTTCTGCACATGTGACTCATTCATATGCTAAGACATCACTTTACAAGCACTGTGCAAAAGTGGAGAGGGAGTAGAATGTGCACTCTGCCTTTCAGACTGGAATGAAATGTAACACCCTTGAAACAGACAATTCTGTAAGCATTGGGGCTTTCATGTCTGAAAAATTATTGACTTATAACAGGATTTTCTTGTTATATTTGAACAATTGCAGTATACAGAAATATCTTTACTAGCTGCCACTTCATTGATATTCAGTGTTCTTTTTAATAATTTTCTTCTTTCTTGCTATTAACTGCATCTGTAATGCAACTCTAGCTCACACTAGCTCATTTTCATGTTTCTTGGTTATATAATTTATATTTTATTTCACATTTTAAAAGACGGTTGTGTATTTCTTGTCATGGCATATAAATGATATCATATTAAATGCGTAAACTTGATTTCTTTATGTACATATCAGTATCACTTGTTATGTGCAGGACTGCTTCCAATACATTTATTAAAGATGTTAGTTAATGATATTGAGTTATAATGTATTACTTGTATTAATTTGGATTAATAATTTATATTTCATTCTTAATTTAAAAAAAATGCTATTCAAATTATTCTTCATAAAACACAAGCAATCAAGTGAGATTTGCTCACGAAAGCCATAGCTTGTATAACACCGATGGATGATTTGCCCCTGTCTTATTTTCTGAAATTTATATTTCTGGGACTAAAAAATATGAGTGAAGAAACAGAAGGTCATTTTGATGCTTATGTCATTTTTTTTAAAAGAAATGTGTACAACACCCGATTGATTGGTTATGCCACAGTGCTGTGTAGGCTGCCACAGCAATGGGGTTCAGGTCCAGACCCTGACTAGGACATTTCAAAACATTCCTTATAAGCTTACTTTCAGAAAGTTTGGATCGAAAAGCATTGCCATTATGTGTAAAGAAACATGTCAGTCTCCTTTCCGCATCCTTGCCGCATTTATTTAAAAACTGAATTTCTCAACTAGAGCTATTGTATTGTATTAGTGTACTTATTTCTTACATTCAATAAAGATTTTTTTAGTATTGAACTATGTAATGTAAGCCAACACAATACATAATTATACACTTAAAAGAATAAAAGGGAGCCTTGACCTGATCCTCACAGCAATAAGGGGAGGGGTGATATGGCCAAGTTTAAGTTGGGGGAACATAGGGTTGTTGGGGGAACAATGGTATGAGTGTGTGGAGATTGTGCCCTGCCTTTATGCTCTCCCTGTTTAAAATAGTATTGAAGGGGAGAAATCCCTCATACATTTCATAGTTATCTGCAAGCATTTGTGATTTTAGGCAGTGTGAAAAGGTCCCATAGAACCGTTTGCAACATTTGTGATGCATGGACCGCATAGGGGAAGTTCCCATGTCCCTTTATACCTGTGAACATAAAGACATAGTCCTATGGTTAAGGATCTCAGCACTAGTGAATGGAGCTGGCCAGTCCTTTCAATTAGGTGCTGCTGTTGTCAGCAATGCAGAAAAAGCACTACTGTTGGCAATACAACAAATGGCCTTGCAAATGGGGTGCGTCGTGCATGTTTAATCATAAACGTTCCTGCTTAGGCTCTCACCCCTTCTTTTCACGAAGAGTAAATGGGGTATGGGACTCTGTGTTAATGGAAAGGGGGATGACTCAGTGAGAGTATGTATATATACAGTTAAGACTGCACTCACATACTCCAACTCCATCTGACACCCTGGTGCTATGAATGTTTCAGAATGGGACTTAAGCTCAGAAAGCTTTATTGTTCCCATACAGGTGGCATCAAGTTATGTAGTTGATAATCTAAGGGCTGATGTTACTAACCCATCGCTCCACCATGGGGGTGGTCAGCGTGGCGGGGGCTTACAGGGCAATCTGCCCTTAGTTACACATATATACATGTTGTGTCAGTGTAATTTCCTGTTTAATAAAGTGCTGTGTCCTACAAATTCCATAATGATTACAGTCTGGTTTTATTTGCTTTGAAGTGAAATAAATGAATATGAAGAAATAAAACAATAGTAAAGAGGCGATGAAACCCGATAAACAATACCTGGGTCATGTATTTTATTCTATGTCAATAAGTTTTATTCATTCACATCAATT
>VKOC01009418.1:0-16020 GCA_009364415.1 Spea multiplicata | reverse complement strand
CCCAGCGCTGTATACAGTAATATAACCCCCCCAGCGCTGTATACAGTAATATATTGTAATATAATAAGTGTGGGGATGATGGAGGGAGTGAGAGGGAGGATGTATGAATGTATGTTAGGATGAGAATGTATGTGTAAGGGTGTGTGAGCATGAATGTGTATGAGCGAAAGCATGAATGTGTGTGAGAGAGCGTGTGTGTTAGTGTGTATGGGGGAGGGTGGCAAAGGCAGATGGCCACTACTGCCCCTCAGCCAGAAGATGCTAGCCCTCCCATGGATGAGGTGACCCAAAATTTGGTTTTGTAGTGATTAAAATAATCGTTTTTGTAAATCCCTCACCTCTCCAGTCAGCAGGTAGATGATCTCCAGGGTGAGATTTAAGATCCGCTCCGTCGTCTGATTCGCGTCCTTCTTTATCATGGTGACTCCGGTCTCGCGGAAGAAGCTGGCCTTGGAGGGACGCCTCGGTTTTACTTTATAGTCTCGACCTAAACCGGCGTGAGAAAAAAACACAAAAAACACACAGCAATTATTAGCTTTATTCCGGGAAACAGCAACCGGGTGACGCCATTTACAAGCCAATAGAAAAGAGTTACTAGCCGGGAGGAGAGCGCTGCCGCGCAGTCTTTAGAGCTATAAAGGGGGGCAAGCTTCATCTACATGTAATATTAGACACTCGTTGCCATAGAAACAAAAAGCGTCTAAAGATGCGACTAATGTGGTGTTTTAGTGGAACAGCACCCTTAACGGGGAGGAATCATGAAAACCGCGCGAAGGAAACACGTCGGCTCCCACTGGTACTATGTGCGTATATAATATGTATATAATACATATATTATATATACATCCACGTTAGAATTGCTTCTTATTTACATAATCTGCACATATCTGACAGGATGTAGAGGTCAATGTATAGGACAAATAAATACCACTCTACCTAATCTATACGTAACACATACACATACATACGTGTGTATATACAGTGGGATAAGAACAACTCCTACCTACATTATATATATATATATATATATATATATATATATATATATATATATATATATAGCTTACATACATTAATAGATAGCTTTACATACATTATATAGATAGCTTTACATACATTATATATAAACATAGCTTTATACACATTATACATATAGCTTTATATACATTATATAGATAGCTTTAGGTACATTATAGATATAGCTTTACATACATTATATATATAGCTCTACATACATTATATATATAGCTCTACATACATTATATATAAACACAGCTTTATACACATTATACATTTAGCTCTACATACATTATACACATAGCTTTCTATACATTATTAAGATCTCTGTGTAATTAGCAAAGACTGAGGGGGGAGCGATCGCTGCCCCTATAGAATCTATACGGCACTAAACAGCGTTAAAGTAAACAGTAAATCACTGACCTGCAGCAGCTAGCACAGCGCTTGCCTACCTATGCATCCGGAAGCCAGCAACCGGAAGAGCGGCTGTGCGTCTCAAGCTGCTTCCTGTATCTGCGTTCCAAGCCTCTCTTTCACCCCCAAAGCCATTTATTCGCGTGAAGTTCGTGATATTTTGCCAAAGGGAGTCTCGTAATATGAGATTAGTCACGTGCTGAAGAACTCCACGCGTGGAAATCCACGGCTGGGAGCGTAAAGTCCGTATAGTGAGGGCTTTTTACATTAAGGAAGCCAACTCCATACCTGCCAAGTCTCCCTGTTTAGCCTGGCCAGTCCCACTACCAAATCCCCGCGCCCTAGGAGCTCAGACGGCTGGGTACAGTTATAGACCCGCCGGTTTCCTCAATTTAATCCGTTACATGATTAGCGTTACCGCCTTTTACCGATATCATTTAGAGAAATGTTTTTTTTTAATTTTAATCATCAGTAATTAAAAGAAAATGAAAGACGTGTCAGAGAAGCGAGGGAGATAATATATATTAAAAAAAAGGAGGTGGAAGAGAAGACGGGATGAAAAGGAGAGGAACGAGAGAAAGGGAAATAAAGGAGACGCGAGAGGAGAGGGAATAGAGAATAGAGATACACAGTGTATCATTCACACATGCACCAGACACTCACACTCACATACTCACACACTAGCGCATGACGTGTACACTAACACACACCCTGACCCTCACACTAACGCACACACAGCCACTCACACACCAACACGCAAACATTCTCCTATACTCACACTAAAACAGACACACACTAACCCACACGCATACTTAGGCTCTAACACTCACACCAACACATACCCAGACATTAACCCTCATACACACACTAACATACGCACATACACTCACAGACACTGACATACACACACTGCCCGAAACTGTCACTCACACAGCCACCGACACTCACACACAAACGCTAACACACACTGACACACATATCCAGACACTCTAATGCATACAGACGCTGACACTCACACTAATACAAACACACACGCTGACACACACATACCCAGACACTAATGCATAGACGCTGACACACACATACTCAGACACTAACACTCACACACCCTCTAATACAAACACGCATAGACTCACACAGCGACCGACACTCACACTATCTTGATGTGCAGGAGATGCACAAAGGTTGAGGAAAAAACTCAATATCCTCTTTTCCCAGTAGATTTGTGGTTGTGTTGATCCACGGAGGTCCAAGTGAGGCGTCTTTGGGATGTCCTATAGCAGCCAATCAGTGGCAAGAAAGTGTTCCCGCTAAAATCAGTGTGGGGGGGGGCACTCCACACACGAGCCCGGGGAGCCCTCAAACCAAATTTCGAAGAGGAACTTCATTTCTCCGGCTCCATCCTCTGACCTCTTCTGCGTTGGTCACAATGGGGTCCACCAACATGGCTCGTTAGCCCTGCGTTCCCGATCAGGTACTTACCAATCCCATTGGGGAGTTAAGGGGTTAAATCGGTTCTGACTCCGTATTTTATCATGGAATGCCTATCTTTCGTGGATCGCGTGTTATCATTTTTCTTTATTACATGACAATGATATAATTTTTGGCTGAATTGGGTTTCTGTATGCACACTCCGAGCTCCACAGCTTGTTTCATTTGAAGGCTGTTCCAGGTACCTACTACCCTTTTCCGTAAAGTAGAATTTTCTTACATTACCGCCTAAAGTTTCCCACTCTGTAACTTTAAATCAAGTCAATCATTTACGCCGTGTTTTGGGCTTAGGGGGTGAAGCTTTTGAGTTAGGCGAAGTCGCTCTGCGGGGAGAGAAGACCTCTTAGCCAGAGGACCTGATGGCATTAAACCTTTGAAGCCCACGCTCCCATCAAAGACTGGGCTGGAGACTGGCCAGGTAAGAGAGAGAGCCTTGGTCACCCCATCTGGTCCATCGTGACCCACCTTCGCAGCCGACGGCAGGGTGTCAGACTATACTGGCCCCCCCCTGGAGTGTCAATATATACACAGCACCCAAGAGAGAAATAACCCCCCTGGTACGCTCAGTGCTTAGAATACTTACAACCATCCAATCACATGACTCTTCTCTTTAAAATAGTCAACCATTTAACCCTTAAACGTAAATGCATCATTATATACTTACAACATTCTTTCAATTCACTTCCTTTATTGCGTTAAGTATTTAACACAAGTCTACACAATCATAAATGCCTTATACAACATGTCTGTATTTGGCACCCAACTAGCCACAGGATCCCCACACGGGCAACTAGACGGAGGCCACATGGGTCTGAACTGCCGTCAAATTCTATGTTTAACCAATGTGGTTCTGGTTCTTCTTCTCCTCTACTGAAAGGATCTAATGTTCTCCTTCCTTGAATGTGGCATCCATGGTCCGGCGGCCTTTAGCCTAATATTAGAAGGGGGCGGAAGACCCCTTACCAACGCCTTCCCATTTAGATTATCGAATCCGGACTTGAGACCTCATCATTAACCCTTTTCAGAACTTCTCTGTCCCACTACAGGTTTACGGCCAGATACATACAATTTGCCAGCAGATAAGACCCTTTGGGGCCCGTCCAGTAAAGACCCAAACCTCATTTAGTCTCGTCTTAGATTCAGGAGCCGTGTGTCACGCGTGTTTTATGTACACGTGCATCCCCAACGTTCTAGATTTCTTTAACGTTCCGCTCGTAGTACTTCGGCTTTCTCCTCCGATGGGTTACAATGTAGGAGCCCCACGGGTCAAGTATGAATCCTCTGATGCCGGTCCAGGACCGTGGCTCCTGCGTGGCTCCTCTCGTGGCTCACGAGATTTGACGCATCCACAAAGCATTTCCCGCACACGGAGCACGGATGTGGTTTCTCCCCCGCGTGAAGCCTTTGGGGCAGGGCGAGGTTCGATACGCCGGTGGAACATTTCCCGCAGACGGAACGGGGGTACCGCTCCTCTCCCGCGTGGGCGAGGGCATGCGACCTGCCGCCGAGGGGCTTTCCGCAGCGCGAACACGAAAAGGGTTTGACCCCCGAGTGAAGAACCTCGTGTTTGACCAGGTGGGATCTGCTGCTGAAGCGCTTATTGCAATCGGAACACGGGAAGGGCTTCTCCCCCGTGTGAACCCTCTGATGCGTGATGAGGTTTGACTTATAGTTGAAGAATTTCCCGCACTGGAAGCACGAGAACTGGGCGATTTCCGTATGGAGCCTCCGATGAGCCAGAAGGTTGGATTTGTTGGAGAAGCACTTCTCGCATTCCGCACACTGGAAGGGCTTCTCCCCCGTGTGAGTTCTCTGGTGGGCGACCACCTTTGACCTGCTGGTGAAGCATTTCCCGCACAGAGAACACGAGAAGGGCTTCTCCCCCGTGTGGATCATCTGGTGCTCCACGAAGCTGGACCTGGCCGAAAAGCGTTTCCCGCACGCGGAACACGAGAAGGGCTTCTCCCCCGAGTGTATCCTCCGGTGGGTCACCAGGCTGGACCTTTGCGTGAAGCACTTGCCGCATTCCGAGCACGGGAACGGCCGGCCGGCCGCGTGGACCTTCCGCGGCTCCTCGTGGGCGCCGGACGTTCTCGGGCATTCGGGACACGGATGGGGCCTCCGCCTGTTGTGAGATCGTAGGTGAGACGCAAAGTCGGACATCCTGAGGAAGATTTCCCCGCACTCGACGCATTTTATTTCCGACGCGCTCTCCTCCGATTGGTCATTTATCGCGCCGCCTCCTTCATTTCCCGTCTGCCTACCAACAAAGCTCTCAGGTCCTTCATCCCAGGAACGCGACTCCTGCTCGATCTGCACAGACGGGGGTTGTCTAAGTGCGCACTCGGTGAGATATTTCTCAGGCGCGTCTGACTCCTCCTCCTTGACACAGACCACAATATAGTCTTTTGGGGTATCTTCTGTGGTGGTCCGACTGTCTGTAAGCTCTTCAGACGAGGCTTCTTCTTTTTTAATCGTAGAAGGCGTATATATTGTTTCTATTCGTTCAGTTGGGATATTTTCACCAGGTTCCTCCTTAATACAGACAGAAAAGCATGTTTCCCGCATGATTTCTGGGGTCAGGTGACCATTGTCTCCTACCATATCTTCTCTTTCTTCTTTAATAAGAGTGTACTCGGCCCGTGTATGGCGCACGCACACATTTTGGGGGGGTCCTTTAGGGGAGTCCATTGACGACTCCCCCCTACGTCCCAAAGATTCAATATATACGTCACAGCTTCTCATCCTTCTCGGGGATTTTGGGACACGATCCGTCTTACCGCTGCCTTCACCCTCCATAACATCAACCTTGAAAGGGGGCAAGTGTGTGAAATCCTCGAGTATTTGCTTGTCTACAGCTTCATCTATTAGCAAACACAGATAGATGGCGGTAAGTTTTCCCTCCCCAGACTTATTTATATGTATTATAAAAAAAACCTTTAAGCTGTACTAAAAGATGACGTAACTGTACGTCGTCAACGTACCCAGTAAGTAATGATGTAATAAGAAAATGTAAGCACGAATGCAGCCCCTTGACAAAAGCGAGAAAGGGGAGAGACAGATAGAATAGATAGGGAGAAAGGGGACAGATATAATAGGGAGAAAGGGGAGAGACAGATAGAATAGATAGGGATAAAGGGGGCAGATATAATAGATAGGGAGAAAGGGGAGAGAGATAAAATAGATATAGGGAAAAGGGTAATGAAAATTAGAGATAGCTATACAATAAATCATAACAAAATGGAGAGATAAAAATATAGAGGAGAGAAGAGAGAGCGATAGAAGGGGTGATAATGAAAAAGGGAAGATGGAGAGAAAGGGGAGTGACAGGGAGAAGAGAAAAGGGAGGACAAAAAAAGAAAGGGTAGATATGAGATAAAGATAAATGGAAGCGATAATGAGAAAGGGAAGGATCAAAGTGAGAGATGAAAAGAAAGAGGAGCAGAGATAAACATAAAGGATTGGGAAAAGGGGTGATGGAAAGAGAAAAAGGAGGAGGAGCGATAAAGAGGATCAAAGAGAAAAATAAAAATGGGCAACCAGAATGGGAGGAAACTATGAGAATACACGCTATGCGTGCCAGTGAGGTCACCATGACATCACTGACCTCACTGTATTTTTTATATTTTATTTATTTGCAGGTAAATCACACCAGAAACGGTAACTAAGGGTTTTCCCGATATTCTGCTACAGACCCCACCGACCATAAAATGAAGACCCCTAAGGGGGGGGGGGCTAAGGAGTTGCCCTTTAAATGCCTCCTCTACTTATCCCTCATACAGCTACATACATCCCATGTGTCTTAGATTTTGCAAGACAGTCCTGATTTTCAGGAGATGGGGAGGAGCTTAACTACAAATTATGTACGTAGAGTCTCATGAGCCTGTTAGCATATGTTAAAGGTCATTTTATATAAGGTCACTTTTAATATATACCATTACTAGTATACTAGGGGAGATTTATGTTAATATACCGGTATATGATCTGTGGAGCCAGGCAGGCTGGGACACAATAAAATGACATGTTATTATTATTATTATTATTCCGCCCCGATAGGAGGTCGCCCGAGGTCTGCAGAGCCTCCTGATCCAATTAATATCACCCCTCCCTCAGCGCATACCATACGCCGCCTGCCATCATCTGACAGCGAGCCTGGCAGACCCCGCGGAGTTCCAAGCAACGGAGACATAAACGCAGTTCAAAGGCCGCGGATCGATGATAGGGGCCGATGTTACTTGTGTATATGGTGTTTAGAGCTCAGCGTGGAGACGAGCTCCGGGATTGGATAACGTTTTGTTTGCGTCTCGAGCTGCAGGCTGAGGGATCCCGGCCTGGGGAAGGGACGCTCGGGTGTTACCATGGAGACGGCATTGTGCTAGGCTACTGTGAGGAAGCCTCTGCGGCCATGTTTGAAAAGGACAAACGGTAATTACAGCAACCGGAACCTTATGTTTATTCGGTTTTATTAATATTATTTCATGTATTATTTATTATAAGTATTATTTTTAATGTTTTATTATTATGGAGTATTAATTAAATTATTAATGTATTGATTTATTATTGTTATTAATGTATTAATTTATTAATATTATTGTTTTATGATTATTATTATTAATAGATTATTAGTAGATAATCGTCGCCTCTCATCACCGTATCCGAGGATTAGTAATAATATTAGTAATAATAATAATAAAGGAAAGAGCCAGTTTTTGTTTTTAAATTTTCATTCAAGCAGCGAATGAATTTATTGAATCGATGTCAATCAATCACACAGCGAGGCGGCCATTTAAACCTCCATATTGGGGTCTTTCGCTTTCTCCTTTCTGCGCTTCTCCACGAGCTTCTTCAACAGAAATCCGCCGACGGCGACGAGGACAGCAACGTACAGGGCCACCAAGCCCACCACGACCAACGGAAACAGGAGGTGAGTCGGGGGGACGTTCTCTTCATCCTCGGGCAGCCCTGAGGCCGAAGCCAGCAGCCAGAAAATCAGAAATATCATCTTCATGCTGAACCCTCTCTCTCCACTAGGTGGCGATCCCGCCGCCTCCGCCTCGACAAATCGGATTATCGGGAAAATAATAGCTCGATTTCCGATAATAATAATAATCTGAGAGTCCGCTTTCCGCAGATCAGAGTCACTTGTGTCGCTTCGCTATCCAGAGGTGAGTCTGTGCAGAGAGCTGCCGAGCCGGCATTCTATTGAGAGAGGGGGTTATGACATCACTCCTCCTATGAGGTCACGGCTGTCACGTCACACACTGATAATTTTAAAGGGGAACCGCCCCATTTTAAACCATGCTTTGATTTAATTTTCACGTTTACAGGCAGCTGCGTGTCAGTCTCGTGGACGACTTCTCAGTCTGTTATCTTCAGCCCAGGGAAGGACTGAGACCATCCAGGGCCCCTGGTACCAAAAAGTCATGGGGCCCCCCAGGAAGCGTCGGTACTGCACTTCCATTGATGTCATGGAGGCAGATCACACGTATGTGACATGGACTAAAATGGGAGTTCATCTGAGCATGTTTTAAGAAGCGTACTGCAGTATGCTCCTCGCGGTCAGTAGAGGAACCTGGGGGGCGGAGTTAAATGAGACAGACGTCTCCTCTTCTCACGCCTGTAGCTAAAGAACGCCTGCACCGATTTCCATGCAGCAAAATGCACCGGAGTCCACGCAAAATGGGCCAAATAGCGACGGAGGGCCCTTCAACGACACCGCAATAGAGAAAAATCATATCATTTGTTGAGATGGCCCCCAGAACGGTGATCAGTAACAGGGGGCCGCACTGACGCCATTTTTAATTTTGTTTCAAAATCGGAAGCATCAATTTGGGTGGATTTATGCCCAAAGCTACCCCCCTGCTGTGACATCACGGAGGCCGCGGCAAAGTTAAATACATCGCAGAAACAATACAGAAAAAATATATAATTTTGTTTTTACCAGTTTATAATTTTATTAACATTCCAGATTAATAACATATCAAAGCAACATTAATGCATGCTGAAGTATACGTGTACAAAATCAGAGCGCAAAGAGACCCGCGCAATAATGATACATACATAAGCGAATAAGCATAAACCCCCCCCCCACGCGCGGTGGTGAGGCCATCCAAAGGAGCCGGGCATACCAACAGCCAATCATTTTTCTACCTACTAAATAAATATTAAATTTATATATATATATTTTATTTAAAGAAGATGTCTCGCCGAACAGCGCCCAATACAGTACGGCCACCATGATGTATTTTATATTAACCAACGTGAAACCGAAATAAATGCGTATTATTCAGTCAACTTTTATCCTGGTGCCACTAGGGGGAGCCCTCAAACATATAGTGCTACACTTCCTTTGCGGAATAACGCCTCTATCATGAACTCATTCATGCCCCTCCCCCATTACAAATGCGTAACCTTTCTTTTTATGATTTTCCTTTACGATCCTTTTAGTTCGGTTTGTCCCGCTTCCTTTTTTCGTCTGTTGCGTCACGTGATATCAAACAAAAAAACAAAACAAAAAAAGATTGTTTTGCTGCTTATTTTAAAAGTTTTTTTATGGAATTGGCAGAGATTTGGGTAAATAAAGTCAGGTTGATCTGCCTCAGTGGCCAACTAAATTTTTTATTTATTTTTAACGTGTCATGTAACCCCCGACCCTGCATAAATAACCTAGAGGACATTATATATACTAAATATAAATATATATATATGTATATTTTTATAGATTTTAATAGTATGTTGTTATAGTATGTGCGGACAGACATGACACCTTCTGAGAAGACGTTTGGACCGTTGGTGGTGGAAGGTCACGAGACCGATACAAAGGAACGCGGCTGGAAAAATACTAAGTGCCCGGCAACCATTGCCGCTTTTTTTTTTTATGGTGCCCGGTTATATTGATCTGTATAGATTAACCCCTTTGAGCCCCCCCCCCCCAAACGGGGCATCTGTGTCCTGCTACCACATACAATGATATCAAAACGTACGATCCTATACAGTACTATGAACAGGGTTCACAAGAAGCTGACGTAATGGGCCACACGACGTATCTGGACTATAGGAGCACATAGTATATAACGTCACAGACTGCTACTACAACAAGCATAGAGGCCGAGTCATACTTATCATACATATAAAAGTGGAGCCAATCACAATCAACGATGAAATAGAAATTGACATATTTCCCAAACCAATGGATCTATGTGAAGAATAATTATTATTGACCAAAAAAACAAAAAAAAGGGGGAGGGACAGGAAATGGACTCTTTTAAGGGAGGAAGAATAAAAAAAATTGGGCTAATTGGCTTGTAATGTTCTCTTTCGCATCAGCTTTGAGGATAGCCAACATCAATTCTATTCATCGTTGCTAGGGTCGCATCTCCTGTTTTCAATGAATTTCGACCAAAAAAAGACCTTCAATTAAAAAAAATGTATCTTTCTGTCCCGAGGCTCAACATTCTGCATCCACAACAAATTCGTATCATAGCTTTTGCTCATGCGTAACTTACACGAGTTCCCGTAAAAGAGCGGGGACTACGTAAATACCAAATCTGTTCAGCCGAAAAACAAAAAGGTTCAACGGATCTTATTAAAAAGAAGAAAAAGCACAAAAGCAGTGGTTATCCCATGCAATGCATACCAGAAAAAGCACATCCATCACTAATTACAATAAATTTGAATAATTTGCACGTTAAATGATGAGTTAAATAAACCGACTGTGCAAGCTGTGACATTCATTCACTTACGCAACCAGTCGGTCTGCGGTTTCATTCACCTACGCAACCAGTCGGTCTGCGGTTTCATTCACCTGCGCAACCAGTCGGTCTGCGGTTTCATTCACCTGCGCAACCAGTCTTCCGTTTCATTCACCAATCGGTTTCATTCAATTACGCAACCAAACGGTTTCATTCAATTACGCAACCAATCGGTTTCATTCAATTACGCAACCAATCGGTCTTCGGTTTCGTTTGCCACTACGAGGTCTATTTCAAGTGAAAGCGTCACGGAATATCATGATTCTTCAGAAACGTGGCTGTGCGTTTTTTTTTTTTACGATTCATCTCAGCCATCGGTGATTCGCACGGATAGGTCTGCCGAAGATTTAATGTACTTCCATCTCGGCGTAACGAGACCCCAAAAAAAGGCCAAGTGAAACTGTCTTGGACAATAAAAACGTAACCACAAAGTGTAAAAATGCTCGACTTAAAAAATAAAAAGTATCCTAATAGTAACATTGGCTACAGCACTGGACTACGTGACATAAGATAAAAGAAATATATACATTTTAGATATTTAATGACCGATCTCCTTTAAGGAACATTTTTTCAAAGAGGTCATACTCATTCCTTTACATGTAATTACACGCTAACCAAAAGAACGACGACATAAAGACTGGAGAAGGCTTAAGGTCCATTGGGATAAAAGCCCAGTAGGCTTCTAGGTCCGTGCACCAGTGGGCCGTCTTCTACTTGGCCACATGATTGACCAGACGACCCTGGAGTAGACAGCGTGGCCCAGTTCGGATGCACCTTGTGGGTAATGCCCACTTGTCTCGTCACCTACCCGCCTTAAGGCGCAGTTCCACCAACACTTTAAATACAGCATTAGAAAAAAAAAATACTTCTAGTACTGCTAAAACCCTCAAAACCTTCCCAAAAAATGTTATTGTGTAAAAAATTAGCTAGGAACACCTAAATTGTCATGTGGCATAACTCTGCACACTGATAGGTTGGGGCTGTAGAAACTCTGCTTTGTTTGTAGGTGATTAAACCTTCGGGGGGGATAAAACAGTCGATCTAAGGTTTTTGCTTAGGAAATGCTATCAAACGCTCTGTGTAAGTGGAACAGCACCTTTAAAAGCAGTCTCTATAGTAGCGGACGCGCCAGCTTTCTCTGGCCGAGAGCAGGAACGTCGAAGGCTCCGGATTCCACCGACTTCCAAATAAAAGCAATCATATTTTATTAATATCATCAGAAGTGTCGGCAAGCGCCAGGAGACGGAGAAACTTGTCCTGTTTTAGCGAAGAGCGTCACGTTCCTTTTCCGGTATCGTTTCCCCCCCCCGGCCGTTACGACGTCGGAAGCGGTTTGTCTGCCTTGTGAAACTTCTGATGCTTCTGAAGGTTCGAGCTGTTGGTGAAGCACTTGCCGCACTCGGCGCATAAATAAGGCTTGGCGCCGGTGTGGACCATCTGGTGCTTGACCAGACTGGAGTTATTGATGAAACACTTGCCGCATATGGCGCAGAGGAAGGGCTTCTCGCCCGTGTGGATCTTCTGGTGGGTCACTAGATTGGACGTATCCGTGAAGCATTTCCCGCAGACGTTGCAAGCAAACGGCCGCTCGCCCGTGTGAATCCTCTGGTGTTTCACGAGGTCGGACTTGTGCGTGAAGCGCTTGCCGCACTCGGAGCAGGCGTACGGCTTCTCCCCCGTGTGGATCCTGTGATGGGTGACGAGGTTGGAGCTGTTGGTGAAGCTCTTCCCGCACACGGAACACGAGAACAACTTCTCTCCCGTGTGGAGCCTTTGGTGCGTGACCAGGTTGGACTTGTCGGTGAAGCACTTCCCGCAGTCGGGGCAGGAGAAGGGCTTCTCGCCCGTGTGGATCCGCTCGTGCTTCACCAGATCCGACTTGTGGGTAAAGCACTTGCCGCACAGGGCGCACGCAAATGCCTTCTCCCCGGTGTGAAGCTTGTAATGCGTGATCAGGTTGGACTTCTTGGAGAAAGCTCTCCCGCAGTCCGTGCAAGCGAACGGCTTCTCTCCCGTGTGAGTCCGGTGATGTCTGATGAGTTCCGCGTTGCTCGGAAAGCATTTTGTGCACTCCGGACACATAAACAGCTTATCCCGTATGCGCCTGGGCTTCGAAGGCTGCGCTTTAGGAGGCGGCGGCTCCGGAAACGCGTACGGTGCTTGCATGTAATCCCCGTACGTATAAGCGCTGGGTGCTGCAGGGTTCTCCTCCCCGCCCGAAGCTGGCTCTTCCTTGATATGAGCGGACGTGAAGTCCGTCTGTGTGCCGGACGCGTAAATGTTGGAATCGCTGGCTTCTTCGGTCTGTGTATGTTCCCCGGCAGCATACATGTCAGGGGCCGGCTCCTCTTTTATGTACGGAGATGCATATTCCATCTGCGAGAGCTCTTTGTGCGGGTACATGTCTTCATCTGGGAAGTTGCCTTCATCGCACGACATGGGCTCATCTTTCACAGAAGCAGACGAGTAGTCCGAGTACGTGCGCTCGGCTAGCCTGTAAACGTCGGCGTCTGTAACGCTCTCCTCGTCCCGCGATCCTAGGGTCTCGTCCGGCATGGGGTGGCTCTGGAGCTTCCTGGGGGTGTTCTTTCGCCTGCCTTTGGAACTCTGAACAATCTTGTCGTTTTTATCATTTGCCGGGCATTCCGTCGAAGGAACCGGGGTCAGGTGCCCTTCGGGTAGCTCGGGGACGGGCGTTTGATACGGTATCTCAGGGGCTTGGGTGTGATAAGCGTCAGGCAGGCATCTGCTCACAGATCCATCTAAGGTAAAATAGACACATCGGATTTGGTTAAATTTTTTTAGTAAATTGGGTCATTTGCTTCTGCAAAACCACAAGGGGAATTGATGGCAGAACCGCTAAAATTGACTAACTTTACATACTACGGCGCTGCTCAGTCTTATAACTTCGTATTCTTCAAGCTAAAGGGACAGTTTGATGCCTTCTCATTGGTCCGACAGGCTGTTCGAAGCAGCCAATCAGCGTTAGGAACGCGATCCCATTCAACTCAACGTGTCTCGCTAGCTCCAGTGGGGAGAGACTATCTCCATACATATAATCTAGAGACGTGTGAAGGACAGGGTCTGCCATGGGTTAAATATCTTACCTAGAGAAATGAGCAGCGGGCCGTTCTCCATATCACTCTTGTAATCGTCATTATGTTCCTCAGCATTCTCTATCTCCTAAGGAGGGGGGAAAAAAAGGGGCTTGTAGACGCCATATTTTCTTCCAGAGTTTTAACAACATGGCTTCTTCAGGGGAAGCCAAAGTTTGACCCCTTTAAACCCATCACCCCCAGCGAAGATCTCACTATCCACCCGGAAAACTAGGACGCCAAGGAGATCAAACGAAATTAATTTGAGCTTCAACTAACTGAAGCTCAGCGGTGCTTCCTCAAGACGGAGCTCCTGGGCCAGGACTTCACTCAAGTCAACAGGTTAGAACTTACAAGTCACCAGGATCTGATACACATCAATACTCCCTATTCAGACGCTTAAATTAAAGCCCCCCCTTAAAAGCATCGCTTACCTCTTCAGACAGCAGGTTAATAATCTTTCCTGCCAGATTCCGGATCTTCTCGCCATTGTTCTTCACGTGCACAAGCGAGTTGGGCGGAGGGTCCATGATTGTCCTCTGGGCACTTTGGGCTTCTTCTAGGGTGTTGCTGTGGTCCGTGGCGTTATCAGCAGTTTTCTTTACGAGAATATAATCCTAGATGTTAAAGAACTAGGAAATGTCACTATCTGCAGGCTATTCACCCCATTGTGCATACAATATCTAAAGCCAGACTTCTAATAACACAGCAGGGGCTGTAAGGGGCTGCCAGACAGTGTTGTGTGCAGATGATAAGAGTGGTTGGTTTTTGATATAGTGTGTCTGGGAGTGTTGCTAGATACGGAGGGAGAGAGAGAAGAAAAGACAAGAAAGAAAAAGAGGAAGAAGGAGAAGAGGAACGGCAAAGAGAAGGAGGAGAAAGAACAAAAGAAAGAGGAAAAAAGGAGAAGAGAAAGGGAAGGAGAAAAAAAGTAGAGAAGGCAACAGGTAGTTTTGAGAAGATAGAGAGGATACAAGAAGAGGAAGGAGGGAGAGAAGAAAAGAAAAGGGAGGAGAGAGCGAGAGAGGAGAAAATGAGTAAAGAGAGGAAAAAGGAGAGGAAGGAGAGAGAGAGGAGAAAAGAAGAGTAAAGAGAGGAAAAAAGAAGAGGAAAGAGGAGAAAAGAAGAGTAGAGAGAGGAGAAAAGAAGAGGAAAGAGAGAGAGAGGAGAAAAGAAGAGGCAAGAGAGAGAGAGGAAAGAGAAAAAAAGCAAGAAGATATTTTCGCTGCTTGATTATTCACATGATAATAGATAACGAGTTCCTCGTTAATTAGGACTTATTCTATATTACTACATGACACGTCGCCCCCTACAGGGATTCTGATGGCAGTAAACGAAACAAGGGGTTTCTCAAGCATTCCCAGAGTCCCTCACCTCTCCGATCAGCAGGAAGATTATCTCCAGGGTAATATTCAAGAGCGCTTCGCTTAGAAAGTGGCCGTCCTGGTTCATCATAGAGAAGCCAGCCCCGCAGCGCGCCGTGAACGGGCCTTGTGAGAAAGACCGAAAAAGAACGGGCGATTCCTCCCTCACCGCAAGGCCAGTCTACAAACGTGAAGAAGAAAACAACAACGTATAGAACGTTTATTAAAATGGCGTGATCCGACATCAAAGATAACAAAACCGGTCTCGGCCCAGAAACGGCCGCCAACCAGGAATCGGCCAATGTATAGATGAAGACACAAATAAAATATATATATATATATATTTATATTATTTTTACAGAAACAGCACAGATATATTATAAGATAAAAAGGAAAAAACCAAGGTATTTAACTTACGAAGATCTAACCAAAGCAAAATTATCAATCGAGGCACGCAGTGAAATTTAGAGGAGATGCAGGTCACCAAAAGGTTTACATCATCAACAATGCAGCCACATGACATCATACGAAGTCGCCTACGAGCCCCGCCGATGTCAGGCAAGATGGCGGTGCTCTGTAAGGATATTTTTGGGGCAGAGAGAAGGTGCAAAGGAGACGAGGATGAACATCTTGGGGCAGAGGGAAGAACAGGGCAGAGGAGAGGCCTCGAGGCGGAGGAAAGAAGGTAGGTGACGGGCAGAGGAAAGCCACAGAAGACAAGCTGGGTTTGAGGCAAGGGGGCACACAGAAGGAGAACAATTGCGGGGCAGATAGAGTTGGTCTGGGGCAAAGAAGGTGTTGTAGAGCAAGACAAAGGGGACTGACTAGGAACAGTCCGGGGCATTATAGACAACTACCGAAGAAGATTTCAGGCTTATTTTACAACCC
>VKOC01009414.1:0-14215 GCA_009364415.1 Spea multiplicata | reverse complement strand
CAATAGAACGGCTCGGTCTTAATCACCCAACTGAACACTCTGACTACTGGAAGTCTACTGCCCATCAGGCCCCGGCATCTTCTAACCTGTCTCATGAACTCCTTGGTGGTGAACACCAGCTCGTGGTAGATGACCCAGCGCGGCTGCTCCTCGTGGAGACTGCTGTTGGGGTGGATATAGACGCTTTGTTGCTGCTTCACCGTCTTATACCCGGAGCGGGTAAGTCGGGCGGTGTGATAGAAGTATCCGGCCGTGATCGCCTGGCACGAGGTGAAACGAGGCAGAGTTAAGCGGTGCAGGGGAGGAAGAGGAGCCACGGCGATCGAATGACGGATAACGGCGGAGCGTACCTTGCGGACCGGCGTGTTATCCCCCTCGCACGACGTCAGCTCGATCTCGATCCGGCCCATCAGGCCCTCCAGCTGCTCCCGGACATCCCTGGCTCGGCGGAGAGATCGGGCCTGGATGAAATTCTCATAGCACCACTGGAGCGAGTGACCCGTCTCGACCCACTGGGAGGAATAGCATTAAATGCGTCGTATATTTAGGAAGCGGAGGAGGGGCGATAAGGAATGGGTAAGAAAGGTGGGCAAATATTCTTCATCAGGATTAATACTCAAATTCATGATTCGTATATCCCTTACACGTGCAGCCCCCCGTGAACACACCTACCTGTGTATATACATTAAGGAGGACCATGTGATCCCCGCCGGGCACCGTGAAGTTGGCCCGGGCCGTGTCCGCATGGACCACCTTGTCTTTGGGGCGGTAAAAGATGGTGTTGTTTACGGACAGCATGGCGGCGATGGTGAGGATTTGTTCAGAGCAGCCGTACCTGGCGGGGAGGAGGGAGAAAGGACACAAAGTTAGACTTTTGGCTTCGCAACGAGACAAAGAAAAACAGACCGACCAAAAAACTCACTTCTCCGATGCCAGAATCATCTTGGATAACATGGGATCCACCGGGAGCTCAGCCATCCTTCTGCCCAACTGAGAGAAAGAAAGAGAGAGGATATTTCTACGTCCCCGAAACGCTCAGAAATTATTATTATTATTATTATTCTCCTCCTCGCTTACCTTGGTCAGTTCTCCGAGGTGGTTGAGAGCCCCCAGCGCATAGAGCTGCTCCAGAGCGAGAACCAGCGTCTCATGTGGCGGGGGGTCCATGAAATCAAAGTGGATGAGGTCATTAATACCTGTCGAGGGGAACACGGGAGGCAGATCAGAGGCAGAACAAATCGGAAGAGGATCAAAAAGGGAGACACGGAAGGCAGGAGAGGAAACGGATAGAGAACGAGAAGCGCAAGAAACGAGGAGCGCAAGAAACGAGGAGTGCAAGAAACGAGGAGCGCAAGAAACGAGAAGCGCAAGAAACGAGGGGTCGGCTGCTTTACCCAAACTTTTGAGCAGCAGCACCACGTTGCCGAGGTTTGTCCTCTGGATCTCCGGCACCGTCGTATCCTCCATTTCATTTTTGTACGCCCAGGCGGTATACAGTCTGAAGCACTTCCCCGCGGCCACGCGGCCGGCCCTTCCCGTCCTCTGATTCGCCGATGCCTTAAGAGAGAGAATTGAATATGGCCGGATGAGCGATGATGGACCCACTTACTATCAGTAAATCAGACAATATACTCAGGATTTATACATATGTATATATTATATATATATTTATGCCAATTGTTTTCACAATTCACAGACGTGCAGAAAGGGGGGAGGGGCACGGATTGAAACGCCTCACCTTTGAGCAGGGAGTCACAATGAGAGACTCCATTCCCGAACGGGCATTGTAACTTTTCTGCTTGCAGAAGCCAGGGTCGATCACGTAGATGATGCCGTCGATGGTCAGCGAGGTTTCGGCGATGTTAGTGGCGATGACGACCTGAAGGAGACGGACAAGGCTTGTAACGTTGGGCTCTCGGCATAAGTACAGGAAAGGCCAAAGCAGCCAACGTATCGGGACTGAGGAGTCCACGGTGGAGATCTGTCACAGGAGGCAGCGACATATAACTGCTCACCGTGAAGGTCTGAGTCACCCTAGGCAGACTTATACTTCAATATACAATATATATATAGATATATACCTTCCTCGCTCCGGGCGGCGTAGGGTCGAAGATCTTGGCCTGCATGTCGGATGGCAAATTGGCATAAATGGGCAACACCAACATCTCGGCAATCTTGGAACCCAGCCGGCGGCAACGCTCCTGTATCATTTCACAGCAGGCTTCGATCTCCTCCTGCAAGACACAGTTACATAGTACATAAGGTTTAAAAAAGACCCAAGTCCATCAAGTTCCACCCTTCTACCTACTAACCTTCCTATTCTTCATCCAAAAGAAGGCAAAAAAAAAAAAAACCAAAAAACCCTATTAAGCTAATCCAAATTCTGCCATCAGGGGGGGAAATTTCCTTCTTGACACCAAAAGGCAATCGGATTTCTCCTTGGACACGAAGAGAGCAAACGTTGCGCTCACTATACCCCCCCCTGGGGAGAATAAAATCCTACACATATACAGGCTACATATACCATTAACAGACCGCACTGTAGCCATCGGCGATTAAAGCCCCCCCGCCGACACACATGACATCTTCTTTATTGTAATGATGACATCATTTGTTTATTATCCGGACCTAACCTGGCACTTTTCTCATGGCACAGCAGGTATTCCGTGCTCATTGGGATAGCGGCTGGCTTTATATACATCCGTTATATATATATAATATATAGCGTGTGCGGATACATGTGATAATAATGGGATCACCTACCTGTCCAGTGAGAAACACCAGGATGTCTCCAGGAGGCTGCGTCACGTGAATCTGCAACACGGAGACAACGCAGGCCTCCAGGTAATCGGCCTCGGGCGCCTACAAGACACAAAATTATTATTATTTTATTTAGAAATTATTTTATGCATCTTGGATAGAGATGTTACTTGTGCATCTTTTAATAAAGGTCTTCATGTCATATAGTTTGAATTCTATGTCATAAACATATTATTTATCATTGCAGAAGAAGATATTCCACACTTTATTTTCCGGGAAAAAAAAATGGTTTTGGGTTTTTCCATTTTTTTTTCCCCGTCTCCGATCTTGGATGCATTTTCTTGGTTGGTTACAGATATTACTTGAGGGTACCTTGGTGTAATAGATGTCCACCGGGTAGCGGCGGCCGGGGATTCGGAAGATGGGAGCGTCGTCGAAAAAGGCCGAGAACTTCTCCGTGTTGAGGGTGGCGCTGGAGACCAGAACCTTGAGATCCGGCCGGAAGCGGGCTATGTCCTTTATGAGACCGAAGAGCACGTCGGTGTGGAGGGTCCGTTCGTGGGCTTCGTCAATTATGACCACGCTGAGAAAGCGAGGGCGGAAATAGAAAGAATCGGATAAACGTCGAGCTGATGAAAAGGATACATTTTTTAACGGCGGCAACCATTTTAAGTGTTTTTTAAACCGAAATCGATTGATAAATACCTGTAACCGGCCAGATCGGGCTCGGTGAGAAATTCTCTCAGTAACATCCCGTCCGTCATGTACTTTAATACGGTTCGCTCCGACGTGCAGTCCTCGAAACGAATGCTGTACCCCACCTGAGGAAAAGAAATGGTGAACGTGAGATGGGGGGGACACGGAATAAAGACACACAACCTAAGAGCCTAGAGGTTTGTGAAGCAGTCACAGAATAATGTACTTTAATGCAGGGAAATCTGACCCCCTAAACACGTCTTATTGGCAACTGAAACAAGTTGTGCATGTAAGAGGGGTACAAATCCGGCCCCCGAGGGCTGCAAACGGGCCACCATTTTCAGACATCTCTTCTTGAGCGCAGAAACCGTCTTGTGACGCCGCCGTGCGTTCTCCGTTCCTACGGCTCATTTACATACGGGGCTGCGCTCGGATGCCTTGGGCCCCTGCGGACGATCTGAATTACCTCATTGCCCAGCTTGACAGACATCTCCTGGGAGACTCGGGCCGCCACACTCATTGCAGCCACTCTACGAGGCTGAGTGCACCCGATCTTCATGCCATTGTGAGTGTAACCCTGCGCGGGGGAGGGGAGAGGAAGGTCAGGGTAAGTTAGGCATTAGACAAAAGTTACAACTATCGATAATTATAAATATTTAAAGCTACAGGCGCATTTTGTGATCACAAGGACGTCGCATTCACCCTTGGCGGGCAGAAAATGCCTCCAAAAGATAAAATACATTGGAAGAATCTCAGTGGAAGGGTGGTCGGGGGGCTTATTAGGATGCCCACCTCTTCATGTAGGTACTGCGGGATCTGGGTGGTCTTCCCGGACCCCGTTTCTCCCTCAATGATGAGAATCTGGTGCTCTGAAATGGCCTGGAGGAGATCAGAGCGGTACGGGAAGACTGGGAGGCTGCGGCGGACCTCTTGCATGGACATCTTCTTCCTCTCTGCCTCGGACAGCGCGTTGGCCTCCTCTTCTTCCTTGCAGAGAAATATTAATCCCGGTATAAAATTAAATACAGAATCACGCGGCGCATCACATAGCCTAATAATCATCGTACAAGACACCCTAAACATGCCGGTCCATACGGCCCCTTAATACTTCCACCAATTCCACGGGGCGGCTTGCGATCTTAGATACTTTGGCCGCTCACCTTGTCCACCGTCCCTTTCATTTGCGTGGAGCTGACGAATTGTATGACTTCGTCTTCCTCCATCACAAAGTCGTATTCCTTTTGCCCGCGCCTGTGAGCGTCTTTGGCTCCGAACCTCATAGAAGCCGCTCCGATGTGTTCCTCTTCCCAGCGCCTCTGCTCCTCACGAGGGGCAAACTTCTCCTCGGACACCGGCTCCTCGTATCGGTCTGGGATTTTCTGCGCAGAATATTCATTTAGGAAAAGCCAACATAATAATAATTAATAATAATAATGAGGGTTTTTATATCTGCTCATAAACAATAAAAGAACAGGTATGGCAACCCCCCCCCCCGTGGGATGCAACAGATCCGAAGGGCTCCATTAACTAAGCCGTGAGCTTGACATTAGCGTTAATGTTAATATAACAGCGTGATGTAATAAATGTATTCACACCAGCAATTGATTGATTCATATAGCACCCCCCGGCAGATGATATAACTATATGATATGTTCTGATATAACAAGTAGTCCATCACATAACATTGGGCCCTGGTCAAGAGAGCTTACAATCCATAATACAACAATAAAGAGAAAGCCGTGGTTAAAGGGACCGTTTATGGCCCCTGACAGCCCGAAAAATGTGTATTTTCTAGTTGACATCATGACGACTTAAAGAGACTCGGAGGCTGGAGTGTCCCTTTAATCAAATATTAGTTTAATTCGTATAATTCTGCCTTTTTTTTTTTTTTTTTTTTTTTTTTACATACTTACTTATGAAACTTCTTGTAAATATATATAGATAAAAAAAAATCTGGCGGCGCGTCTCATGTTAGCGTCACGCACCTTGCTCCTGCTTTCCTCCGGTATGAAGTAGCGATCGTGCTTCTCCATCTTCTCCTTCTCCCCGGCTTTCTTGTACTCCTTTGCCAGATCCCGGACGCTGCGCTTGTACTCCAGCTCCTTGCGCTCCGCCTCGGTCAGCTCGGGCTCCGCGAACAGATACTCGTCGTCCGCTATCTCGGCCTCCAGATCCTCCAGCTTCTCTTTCTGCCTCTTTCCCAGGTATTCCCTCCGGGACTTCTTACGAAGTTCTGGTACCTGCGGAACGACAGGGGTTAACCGCGAACGCGCTGCGGCCAATGGCGACGAGTCGCTGTAAACCGCTTTATAACGCGGCATTCGGAGTCGGACCCTCCGGGACATCACGTTTCTTACAGGTTAGTCCCGCGCTTCTCTATCTATTTATTTATTTCAACCCAAATTAACCGCTTATGGTCATTAAAGGTTTACTGCTGTCATCACTCAGTGAGAGGTATACTTTATTTCATTATTATTTTATATATATTATATTATATATATTATATTATATATATTATATATATACGGTGTATAAATATATAAACGCAAAGCACAAGAAAAAAGGACAATATACAAACCATCTTTTTACGGTCATCCTCGGCCACTTTGAGTCTCTTCTGCGCCTCTTCATACGCCTGTAAATATTTATATGATAACATGTAACTATTTATACAGCATGCTTGCAGCGTGTTAAGTCCCAGTGTAACACGCACACACGCGCACGCACACGCACACACTGGCTTTAACAGCTTCAGAGGTAACCAGAACGTTATTATCCGGCTAATCCGACCATCATATTTACACTGGGCTGGCAGATCTGCATATTGCGTTTAACCCCTTCACGGCAACGGGTTCACAATGCCTCGTCGGTAATATGTTTAAACCCCTGAAGGACCACGGGTTGTCATTAGAGGTCGTTACAAAGTGGCGTTCCAGGTTCTATGTATGATTTTCTGAATGCGCCTGGTCGGTTCTCGGAGTTTGTATGTTTTTCACACACCAGACATAAGAGATCTAGAAAATGTAGCAAGTCCCAGGAAAAAAGAGGTATCACCCCCCCCTTTAATATCTCACCCCCCCTCCATTTACGCAGGGGGTCCAGCTAACCTTTTTGTCGGATCTCTCCACGATATTCCTAGTCTTTTCTTTATCTCTCTTCTTTACTCGTTCTGCGAACGCGTCCCTTTCCTCCAGATCCTTCAAGCGGGCCTGCTCCTCTCTTTCCTCGTCATCGTCTGACGCGCTGCGAGGGGACGGCACCTTCCCCGACCTAGAGAAACGCAGAGACAGATGAGCTCAACAGAAACAAGATGTCCCGTCCACTGCGTCTGTGCCACAGGACGATGGTGACCACGCTGGGACGAACAAACCCATGCTTCAGAGCATTTAATAAGAACCGGATCCATTACTAGCTCCTTCCCATGAGTGCCTCCTGTGTGTAATCTGTAGGCATCTCTGAACATGCGCGTACATATTCCAGAGGGTCTCCTACTGCGCATGCGTTATACTCACTGTGCTTTGTCACTCTCGCTGTCAGAAGACTCCTCTTTCCTCCTCTTCCTCAGATTTTTCTTCCTCTTCTTCTTCTCGTCCGTTTTCCCTCCTGCTTCTACCTCTTCTTCACTATCATCCAGCAGCGTGTACGATTTATTCTTTTCCTGCATGGCTATCGCCTCTCTTTCCGCAGCTCGGGCCGGGCGTTCAACAGAGATCTTACGCGGCATCTGAAGAAAGCAGCAAAAGTTGTGATATTTTGGGAGGCTTTCCCGGCTCAAACACCACGCTGAGCTGATGCTTTATGGCAACGCCAATGAAGTCCATACCTCCATAGGCTTTCATTGGTCAGAGTGTCTGGCTGGGTGGTTAAGACTGAGCAGCTCTATTGTTCCCCATAGGTAGTATAAGGGGTCAGGGGGTTTGTCTGAAGATAAATCCTTTACACGATGCAGCGGTTTAGATACAGAAATCTCTCACCTTTACCCAAAGTTCATCCACAAATCTCTTCACTTTCTCCGTCACGTCGATAGCTCCGGTGTCACTAAGCCGGCTGAGGAGGTCGGAAGAACTCGTACTCCGTTTCGCAATCCCCACCAGAAACTGAGCCACGTGGCGATCGCTCATGCCCAGCACCTCATGGAGCTGGTCCTTCACCCAGGACTCCAACGGCTCCATCGTGGATGATGAACTTCACTTAATTCCTGCTTTCTGGGGTCTCACACCTGATGGGGGGGGCGGGCTGATAAGGCAGACGGGTGAAGGAGAGACAAATACATAAGGTTATTAGAAGATTACACAGACGTATCTGTAAGATCCATACATACTCCTTAAAGGGGAACGCACAGCCTTTGGTTTATTAAATATTTATACTGACAGTAGGGTACCAAGCAATGCGCGCTAAGTAGGCTTTAGTAGGAAAACTTGTGTAAAGATGTCTGACATCATAATCTGCATAAATATTGACGTGATTACGTTGCGCACCATGTCATACGTGACACAATCAGGTGCCGGGTCCCGACCTTCGAGAGGCTTTCAGCTCAAATAGCAAAGGATCATGGGGGGGCCCCCGTGAAACATAAAAAATAAGTGTACGATTCATGAGGCTTTTTGAGCCAAATATTATCCTCATAGTAGCAGCCATCCTAGCACCACAAGCAATCTTTGGGCTGCCTGGATCCTGTGATTTACCTTAGCGGTCGCGGACAGGCAGGCAGGCAGGCAGCGCGGACAGACCAGGCAGGCAGGCACCACAGACAGGCAGGCATGGCACACAGACAGTCAGGCAGGCATGCAACAGACAGGCAGGGCACGCAAACAGACAGGCAGGCACGCAAAACAGACAGACAGAACAGACAGGTCAAGGCAGCACACCACGACAGGCAGGCAGGCAGGCACGCAAACAGAAAGGCAGACAGCAAAACAGAACAGGGCAGGCACACACTACCAAGACAGGCAGGCGCCGCAACAGACAGGCAGGCAGGTCCACACAGACAAGCAGACAGGCACGCAAACAGGCAGGCAGGCACACATACAGGCAGGCAGGCAGGCACACAGACAGACACACAGACAGACATACACACACACACACACACACACAGGCACACAGACAGACAGGCACACAGACAGACACATAGACAGACAGGCAGGCAGGCGCACACAGACACACAGACAGACATACACACACACACAGGCACACAGACAGACAGGCACACAATCTCAACCTAACCAACTATGATTACAGATATCTCCATGGTGATATGTCTCCACATCCCCCTGTGTGTTAAAAGTCCAGCCACGTCTAGGACCCCAAATTAGAAGCTCTAAACGTGTATGAAGCATACGGTGGGCTCCGAACCTGTGCCCTGCGGACAGTAATAATAATAATGATAATAAATAACAGCTAAGACGGGACTTTACCGGCTACGCGATCCGCCTGTTTAATTCTCGCTCCACAATCTCTCCCCCGAGCATGAGAACGATCCGATCGGGTCGCACAGTGATGACATCACACGGAGTACTTGTGCACTTCCGCGCTCTGAGACGCACTGTGCGTTCCAGCAAACGACTCGGGCGCGCTTTCCGGCGGTGTCGTGGGGTTTAGCTGGGTTCATGTGGTTGCAGGGGGCTGCCATGGTTACGCGGCGCTAAAATACAGTTTATTGGAGTAGGATACGTTATATATATATAATCTAAAAATATGTGTCTTTATATATATATATAATATATATATATATATATATATACTATATATATATGTATGTATGTATGTATGTGTAATATATATATATATATATATATGATAATTAGGGCTTTCATCGTCGTTATAGTTGTTCACCGCTGAAGTTACATAACCAGGCCCTGGTGCTTTTTTTTAATATAAATTTTATATAATTTAATATAAAATTGTAAGTCAAATAGACTGCAAGCTCTATGGGGCAGAGGTCACCTTTTGTAATGTAACTCAAGCAAATTGTATACTTTTGTCTGCGTGACTACGAGTATTTATGGATTTAAATAGCGCCATCCCATTCCACAGCGCTGTACAACAGGTGAACGGAACAGGTGGTGCATAACAGGACGAGGGCCCTGCTCCAAGGAGCTTACAATCTAGGAGGCGCTGGGGGTGCAGCAGCCGTTCAGGCGTGGGGAAGGGGAAGTGTTCAGAATGTATATATATATATACTGTATATACTGTATGAATATATATACCGGTATATATATATATATAGACGCCGAGGCCCCTGGCGTTTATACGTGAAGCGCGCTGTAATAACGGGGTATCAGCGGGGTCCGCGCCATGTTCAGAAGTGCAGCTCGGGGGGGGGGTAATTACGTTAAGTTGTTCAAATGGACGTTTTAGCCATCAAATGCCCTTTCCACTTTCCCTTGCAGAGGGTCCCGCAGAATCCCCCTCGTGCATTTGCCCCGCTCCCCAGGGTCGTGCGGGGTATATGTGCGGCTGAGCACTTTCTTTGCATGTGATGTACTTACGTCCCGACAGCGTGAATCCTGTCAGCGTGCGCAGAAAGTGCTCCGATTGATCTCAATGAGAGCGCTTTCCTGCCGCTGACGGACGGCTTCATTCTTAGAGCGATGGGGTCCTCTTGTTTCTTTTTTTTATATATATTTTTTTGCTTGTTACAGTAATCTCAGAGGGTTGGGGTTACTCAGAGTACTTTATTCCGCATCGTTCTATGTTTAATCCGCATCGGCTGTACTGGAGGATTAACAACTCGCAGAGCTCAAATCTCAACACTGCTTTTATCTGCAAAGTATTTTTACTTCCTTCTATGTTTCCTGTAACCGGATGTTTGGAATAACGATATATTGCTGTATTCTACTCACTCCGCAGATTCATATATATATATATTAATTATATATTATTATATAATATATATTTTTATTATGTGATGTCATCTTGCATCATAACCATGTCTGGGACCTTTCTAGCCGGAGCTAGAAATATGAGTAGGGGGTCCCACCGACGTCGTGGCACACACACTATGTTTAATGGTGGAGCGTGGCGGCCCCCCGGAGACTTCCCGGGTACGCTCAGAACCCTCATAACCGGCGTTGGATTTGTATGCTGTCAGATGGCTGTTACGTATCGCGTCACATTGGTCTCCGGCCAAAGAGCCGTGTTCATCGACAAAAGCCCTTAATCAGCGCGATGGTTTTCGTCCTATAAAGTACAGTTTATAACGATGATGTCATACTTTCCAGGATGTTCCAGTCTGCGGCCGGCCCAAGCCAGCGCGTCTGCCATGAGTCACTTTTTGGAGAATTAGGACTAGAACGGTTTAATATAAATAAAGAGAAAGCAGGGGCTTCTGGGGCGCAGATACCTTATAGCCACGGAGCGGCTTCAACCATAAATCACATTATGCTCTTATTATTTCATTGAAGCCAATTTATCATTATATATCATTTATATACATATTCATTTATTATTATTTATTATTGTTATAAATAGTAGTGTTTCTTATGCTGCTTTTTTTTTGTTAGACAATTCAGTGGAACGGCAGCTTTAATTATGTTTGCGATTGGAAGGGGGCTTCCTCTGAAGACCCCGAGCTAAGAAATGAACGAAATCATTGAATGTTGAAATAAAATAACCCAAAAAAAATAAATAGTTTACTTCTTTATTAAGTCAGCGTATTATTGCTCGTCATGCAGACGCCGAAGTACAAATCCATAAAAAAAAAACCTGGTAATTGTAAATAAAAAATATAAACAACACCAGAAATGGCCGGTAACGCACGGAGGGGCCGGGGGTCTCGTACACACGGGTGGGTTTTATATACATTTACAGAGCGCTGGTCTAGAGGAACAAATCACGCGCGAGCCAAGAATACTGATTTAACCCCTTCACGCCAAAGCCCGTACAAGTACGGTCTCACAAGGACAGCCAGTTGTCTTTAAGGGGTTAATGACCAGGTCATTTTAGCTGTCGGGGCAGGAAAGAGACGCTTTTATTAAGGCAGGCGGTAGCCGGAGTTGATAACTTTGATTGGGCCAGCATAGGAAAAGATGTAAAGTTTCATAAGCTTTCGAGGCCTCAGAGGTCTCTTCTTCAGATGGCGAGGGGAAAGTTTGGATTTACTAACAGGTGCCTTAAGAACATTTGTACTTTAATTCTGTCCGCATTATCTGACCTCTTCTTTCCAATAGACCAGGTGTATGTTATTGCGCTTTTTTTTTTTTTACAACTGGTGCTGGACTCGAGGGGGTATGGAAGCTCCCCGTGTACTGAGGTCAATAAGGCCAGGCGACCTGCCGTATACCAAGCTCACGGGGACCCGTATTGATCTAGAGGGTCCTTGGTGGATGGGGGAGGGGAGAGACAGGCTTGGCACGGATTTGTTATACATAACTGGGGCCCTCCGGTGTTATTACTGGAGGGGCCCCTACAGTACAGGAGCCGACTTTGAGACAGCCTGCTTGACATCTGATTTCCTACGACCGCCGACAGCAATCCACCGGCGGTTTACATTCAGTTAAGGCGCCAGGTCCCCCCTGGATGCAGAGCCCTATAAGCGGACTACGACTCCCATCATCCCCGGGGGTCGAGATCGACGGTCCAGTTTTTGGCCCCTATGAAAACGTCGCTAGCCCATCAGCCACGTTACTGAACGGACACACAAAGATCACGATATACAATTGGGACGAGGTGCGGCACCGCACAGCAGTACAGAGTATGAGCGCGCATCACTATACACAGCACTGTGCCTTTATACTCGGCACTGCTATACATACAATAATACGAATATCTACCTATACACCCGGTAAAGCATGCTTCGCGCGACGACAACGACAACAACAACAACACACAGTAACCGCACACAACGTTACACACGTGGCGGTCTACAGCGACGCAGAGTATCTACACAATCCTATCAGTCATTAAACTACGGAGCGGTCATACTCGGCACTGCTATATTTACAGCACATACATTCCGAAAGCGGACATTCCAACCCGAATATACATCTCGCTTCTCAGCCACGCATCCATTAAACAAATTAAACACATATTATAAAAAAAAATTACAAAAATAAGTGCAAAATGCTCGAAAAAGGTTTATCTGCCCACAGTCCGAAGCTACAACTGCCCCTTTGGGCATTCATTGTAACGGGGGGCGGGGCTGGAAGGCGATAATAATAATAATCATATAATTAAAAAATTTGGCAATCAAAAGCAATTCAATATGTCTGTTCACTATCCCAAAATTTTTATGTGATAATCACTTTTTAAAAAAACAAAAAAAACATTTTTTTTGTTTTTTTCTTACGACAAATAAAACCAACTTATAACAAAAATACAAAAAAGTATTTAAGAAAGTAGCAAAAAACACATGGTGGAAGAAATAAACTGTTACGTTTTACTAACGAGGACTAGGCGGAATTGTGTGAGCTGTCGCTTGGCGTTTGTTCATTGGCATTTTAATTCTTTAATTACAAAAAAAAAATAAAATTTTAGCTATATATTTAAAAAACACAATCAGGTGGTATTTTTTTAATGGTAAAGATTTTCATGCTGTTTTTGGTTTTTCTTTTTTTAAAGAATTTAAAATAAGTAATGTATATACAAGCGGCAGTACTGCGACACAAAGACGAGTGGAAAACTATTTAAAACATGATATCTAGCGGGTTTGGCAGGACTAAGTTATACCGGTTTTGGGAACTAGTTAGTAAAATGTCATAAAACGAGCTAAAACGGGTAATAATAAGTAATGACGTCAGCCGGCGGACATTACGGACGGGCGAAACTTATCAGCTTAGTTCTCAAACCAACTAATTTCTTGGAATTTGCGTAAAAAATTTCTCCTGTAAAATGTAAAAAATTGTGAATTAAAAAAAAAAAATGCAACGTATTTGGCGGGAATCCTAGAGAACGCCTCAAAGGACTAGTTTTCTTTCCACTAACTAGTTCTTGTGTCTAAACGAGAGGAGCGGCCGGCGTTAACGAGTTCCATGGTTTAACCAGCGGGTCGCCCCAGTATGAAGCCGAGTCTATCCCGATTGATAAGGGGGGTCCGGTGACGAGCATTTAGTACGCCCGCCTGTAAGCCCCCCCAAATATTAGGTCCAGGTGCTTCAGCAGTTAATAGGTTAGATTTCGGCCCCCGCTGGTTACTCTTCCGCTATGGAATAAACCAGTGGTGCACCGGCAAGCCCTTATGTTTGGTTATTTGAACCAGGCGCTCCGGTAGACGTAATGTTTCCATCTGGGAAGGTAACTTGACCCGCAGGTGCTCGGTGCTCTGTACTCATAACGCGATCCGGGACTTCAGCGCTTGCAGGATTCATCTGTAATTATAAAATAGGAAGAGTTATTTAAAGATGGTGGTAAGATGTGGTGGGGGGGGGGTAGAGGAGACATGGCGGAGATGGGAGTAAACACCACCAGAGGAAGATGAAGAAGGGAGGATGGAGGGTGAGTAGGAGGGTGGTGGAACGGGTAGAGAAAAGGTGTGGAAGGACGGGATGAGAGAAGGTGTGATGGGTCGATACAGCAGCGATGGAACAACTGAGAGCGCAGTAGACGATCGGTGATGGATCAGGAGAGAAGGGAGCCGGGGCGGAAAGCTGGCGGGTCCGAGGGTCAGAGGGATGGTGGTGATGGAAAGCGAGGAAAGAAGCTGACTAGGAGCATGGAGAAGAGAAGGAGGAGGAGATGGGTGTAGAAGACTCGGTGATGGAAAGTCGGTGGGGTGGACGATGGAGAGATACAAACGATGGCCAAGTGATGGACACTCACCGAC
>VKOC01009413.1:0-10640 GCA_009364415.1 Spea multiplicata | reverse complement strand
ATTTACATATATTCCATAACTTACTTTTACATTAATACATTTTAATTCCTATATTAAGATATGTTGAATCTGTCACATTATTGTTATTATTGCTGTTTTTATTAATTGCATTTCCAAGTGTGAACTTTGACTAAATATAAGGTAGACCATATGCCTCCGAAATATGCTTGCAAATAATGAGTTGTCCCCGGCTTGCTCTATGGAAAGCAGATGGGTTGTTCTGGATTCATCATTGGCTTTTGTAAATGTGTAACGCTGCTGATTCTCTGCTATTGTTTTGTTGCTAACATTACAGTAAGCTCAGGGCACTTACAAAGCCAGACGTCACAGATGATCAGCGTAGAAACAGAACTTCCCGGAAAACACTCGATTTGAAGATTGATGACCTCAATAAAAAATCAGTGTTATTATAAGGGTTAATAATTAAATCAGATTTTTATGTGTAAAACTTGTACACTAGGTTTATTCCTAAACTGGGAGAATTCTTGGGGGGGAATTGAATCTTGACGTGAGTTATCATGGATGAACCCAATGGAGCTTCTCCTGTAAGAAGAGCTGGACTGACCCTGGATAAAGCATACTTAATGTAGGGAAATCTCTCACTGATTTAGCTATGCATCATGCAGGGTCACTGAGTTTATACATGTTGTGTATAATGAATAATTACATTGTTACCACTTACATTAAACGTGAATTGTCCTGGGTCAGCTCAGCCCTTCTTGGTTTTGCTTTCTGTGTGCTGTGACAAACTACCCTCACTGTTTATTGTCCACCAACAGGAAGCCAATGGAAGCAAAATGAAAACAAAATAAAGTCCTCGGTCCCCTGGGCGCTGGCAAAACAATTTTCCAGCTCTCTGCCGTTTCAGCAGCCTGCTCACCTGCCAAACTTATTAACACAGACATAACATTAGCAGTCTCTCTCTCAGCTCTCAATGAGCAAACTTCCCTCCAGGGCCCCGTCTTAGCCGGCCCTGTATAGTCCCTTAACAATCAACAGGTGGCTACAATCAACTTTAATCAGACCTAGACCGAGTTCCAAGGAAGGTCTGGACTCTATTATGTTGTGCATATAAATGGTGTTAGCGGGACAGAGATCCAGATCTTCTAATTCCTCCACCTCGTGGACCTTAAATACAATGTATATATATATTATTGCCCCTACGGCTCACGAAAGCATATGTATTTCCACTGTCCAGGATCAAAACTGTAGGACCCACCAGGTCTGTGATTCACATTGTCCAAAACCACCTGTCCACAAATGTATTTGTTTGGGTCACATCGCGTTCACACCCTGGGGTGTATTTCAGGAACGCCAAACTAATAGCCGGTGAGCCGCTGGTTGGTCCACGCGGATTTAATGGAAATTTGGGAATCTATGTCGCTAGGTCCTCTTCCGGACCTAGTTGGCCAGCCCTGACCTATATTAAGAATAAAAGAATAAAACGTAGACATAGACTTTTTGTTCCCACTAACATTTGCCTGTCTGCCCAAACATGTTACTTTTACAGGAATACAGCATTTAATGTCCTTTAAGTAATATAAGGTCTGGATATTTTTTTACCTGCCAACATCCGTGGCTCTCAGTGGGACTCAGCAGTGCAGGAAATAGAAGCAGAAGACTAATCAGTTTTAAAATATTTTAATATCCTTCATTTTTTTTATGATGTGACCCCATTGTGCGTACCAAGAATTTTGAAAGCTTCCTGACATTTAAAGCGGGTTGAAGCCTGGCGTCCTCCCGCTCGCGCTGTTTATCACTTATCTGCAATTCTTCAACCTCGCCTCCTGCTGCAAACACTATGAACCCCAGCGCGGAGTTAAACGGAGATAATTTTAGAATATATTATTTAACTTGCTAGCTTTGCGTTCCTCCATACCTACCGTATCTAACTTGTAACCGTGCGCACGCCTTTATTTCCTCTAATGGTAACGGCCGAAAACACCTATTCTATAGATCTATAGCAATGCGTGCCTCTTTTAAAATAGCATCATTATTTTTACAATAGTGTCATCTTTATATTACTTGAGGTTATAGTTAACAGTAAAAGCAGGTTTTAATGAGCGCGCTCTACCGTAGATTCTTTTTTTTTCCCATTATAACGTTTTCGGCGTGCTGTCTCCTGTATCCATTTGATTTGGGCTATTTCTACTGAAAATAATGAGGTCAGCCTTGGGCCACGCTGATCTTTGGTGCCCTTCAGAAGTAAGCCGGAGAACTTAAATAATTCTAATAGTGTTACATTTTTTTTTCCCCTCTCAAATCATCCTGAAGGATCCTTCGTCTGACGCGCACATTATAAGCGAAGACACATTGCATCAAACTTTTTTTTTTTAATACTAGAGATATCAAATTGTCTTCATCTTGGGAGAAAACCTGATTTTGGGTATATTAAGCTTTACATTTCTTAAACATACTTACTCAACACCAAGGCCAATGTGAGAAGGACATGGTCGATTGAGCAGTTCTGTTAATCTAATGTAACGCATTTTTAGTTGAGACGGCCATATTTTACAAAATAGGCAACAGTTACATAAATTCCGAAGCCTACAGGGATACGGCCGTATCATTTAATACAGTAAATAGATATGAGAATTTGATTATATTTTTATGGTTCTTATTGCCTGCTGGTAGAGGTCACTTAATCTATGTTAGTTCGTGATATTTTTATGTTGACATAAATATTAAAAAAATGACATTAAGAGATGACATTAAGAGAAGTGAACATGTGTCCATTGCTTCTTGACTCACAGCGAGGGTGTTGGTGGGGGCAGGGTACTGAAAAGTCTTGTAAAAATGATCTAAATTAAATAGACTTTGGTCAAGTAAACAGAGTTTTAGATCCCAAAGTTTGTTTCAAAGAGTTGAATCACCTAGAGAAGTCTGAGATTATGACATCATACGACCTACAGCAGCAGTGGAGGACCCCCATTTTTATGACGCCTCCCTACATTATTAAGGCTTCATGCCTAGTGGTTTAAATGAGAGGGTTTCAGTTATTTTCCCCAGTAAATACTAACCCTTCTCACTATTCTATCACGCCTCAACCCGACAGCCTGACAACCCGAAAGGTTTGGGTATGACATCATGGACAGACATTCTCTGGCTGCAATGAGACAGAGGTATTATTCACCATGGTGGGCAAGTTTGGGTGATTGCCCTAACTGACCCTATTTGCAGAATGTGTGGCGCTCACAGATCACCAAGGCTCGGGTCCTTTCCAGCCCTGGGCCATAAGCATTGACCTATTTATATAAAGAAAGTTGTTGGCACTGCTCTTCGACCTAACCTAGTGAATTGAAAAAACAAATTCTCTTTGTCTATAATCTCTCAGTCGCTTGTTTACACCGAATCTCTATTATGATGAGTCCTGAACATCTTTCAACTTCATACAAACTCAATTGCAACTCACAAAACTTCAACTTCAACATTTCTTTGCATTAGTTTGGGAGGAGCTGAAATATTAATGAATGTTTAACTTGTTCAAGTTGTGGCTCATGAACACAAGGAGCTCTATTGAGTTCTGCCTGTTTGGGCAACCATATAGTTAACCATGACCATATCAGAGCTAATTAAGGTAACTCATTAAGGACTTACCACCATTGTAAAAGTAACTTTAAATGCATGGTATTTGTATTCCAGACAGAAAACACCTGAATAATTCCACAAATCTTACAAAAAACATTAACAATGAACACATTTTTGTTACCTTTAGTTTTTTCCATTTACAGACTGCCATTTTACACATTTAAGCATTTTTTATTTCATTTGTGCTGTTCTATTTAAGCAGTTTACATAGATACAATTGCTTAATAACAGACATGTATGCAATCTCTAATAATGTGTCAGACTGCACATATGTGCAATATGTCTTCTCATAAATGTTGCACCAGTTCAGTTCCAGATTTAAATCCAAGCCGTCCGTAACAATAAAAACTGGAAGCATTCTTTACCCCTAAAAAATAAAATAAGCATACCTGGTAGCTCTCCGGGTGTAAGCTGGAGTCTCCACGTAAAGCCCTGCTTGCCTAGATCTCCTGGTCGGTTTCTTCTTTCTCATTTAGCGTGATCACGGACGCGCACATGTTCTACCTGCCCCCTTTCCACATTTCTCTCCTTCCTTCTCAACGTTCTACCCCTACGTTGGACAGCCATTACGTGGAAGGTTAGGAGAGCAGAATATGAGCAACATATGTTAAAGCGTGGGTGGGGCTACCATAAAAACCACCCCCGCTTATGTTATTCTATGACCCTCTGTCTCTCCCAGAGTAGATTCATTTGACTAACTACTGTTCATCCATTACAAACTAGAATAGGGACTAAAGTTAAGACATTGCTATGAACTTTATATGTGCTTCTAATCACCCAAGTTTTAAATAATAATTTAAATTGTTCAATACGCCAAATAATTTGACTTCTAAGTATCTGTATGCCATTACCCATTAGGTTCCACATACTTGCATATTTCCTTTTGCGTAGTTTTATCAAGCTCAATATATTTTGGAATTTTGTCAAAACAGGCTTGTGAGAAAATCTTGAAAGTCTGTTACTAAAATTCTAAATTGGCATAAAAAATTGAGACATATAGTTTTTCTATTATTCCTGGCTGCGAATAATCAATGACAAATAGGGTTTCAAGCTTTTGAGTCAAGTCCATGGCCGAAGAAGAGACCTAAGTGGTCTTGAAAGGTGATAAAGCCTAGTTTTCTTTCCATGGTACAATTCTATACGTCTGTTGACATTATTTTTGTAATGATTGGTTGATAATTTAATGCTTTCTTAAATAATATAAAGATTCTAATGGTAGGCACGTTGCCACCAACACAGGGCAAGCCATTTATTTCCCCTTAATCCAAAAATCCTACAAACTGTTGTAAACTTGTATTATAAAGTGTGACATCATTATTACCTAGAACGGGTCAGTAACAATTTCTGACAATTAATGTCTGCAAGGATAATGATGCCGTTGAAATCAAATCCTTGTTCTTTTTTTTCATATCACGACCATTAAAAAATCCATAGTGGGCAGAACATTATATTATTAGAGATAAATGTGACAGATGTTGCCAAGATTAAATGGTATTGTCGGGTACTCCATGTAGACATTTAGCTCCTCTTCATCTTATGCATAGTTTATATCAATGCAATAAATAATCTACGTTGGTTATAAATTTACCAGGCGACTAAACACAATAGATTTAAAATGCCAAGTGAAATATATCTTGCCAAAACCATGCTCTTGGTACAAAAGTGCTCCTAAATCAAGCAGATGGATGAGTATATGTAGGTAAAATTCTTTAATATTAGTTTAAGGGAAAATGGCACTATTTTTTGCATATTTATATCTTGCCAACATCATATAGTCATTCCTTTGTTATTTAAAGAGGCACTCCAGCCATCATACGCACTTTAATGCATATAATGGCTGCACGGTCCCTTTACATTTTCAGGGTGTCCCCCAATGCTCATCTTATTGTTTCATCTATAATCTCAGTTATGTTAATTTTCCTATTGATATATTATGAAGATCATGTAATGTCAATTATGAAATTTTATATGGAAATAGAACATTGTATTGTAAGGGTGGAAAATATATATTTTTTTGTCTAATAAATGCATTATTCATGTCCATATGTGTTAGACCGTTGATTCTGGCTATGGCTTTCTCCATAACATAACTTCATTCTATAATATGGGAGTCTAACGATTCCCATTCCAATTAAAAATAAGCTTCCATGCAAATTGGACAATTTGGAATGTGGAGAAGACGGGTTTGAACATCAAGCTTAATTTATTTTCCCTTCTTTTTATAATAAATTTCTGCATATATTTCAGTTTCACTCCCAGCATTTATCTAGGGCAGCCAATACAATGTTTAGCTTTTTCCGTTATCTGTAGAAAATAATGACATCATATCCACAACATAGCAATCTAGAAAATTGTCTGCTTTTCAAGTCTTCAAAATGTTATAGTTTAATGGTCCAATATTATAGTTATTTAACAAACACAGAAAGAATTATAATTAGTAGCTATTAACAGTTATGAATTACAATTCTCACAGCATTCCATCTAGACATTTTTAAATAATAAGGGGGAAATGAATCAGGATGGAGATTAGAGGGCTTGTTGTGATCCGCTTTTCCAACTTGCAATGGCTTGTCTAATATAATAAAAAAAGAGCCCTGATTGGGGATGAGGGTAGGACACTGGGAATAATGGGAGGGCGGAGCGGAATGGGAGGTGGGTAAATACTGGGGGTAACATAAGGGAAGAAGGGTAGGGTGCTGATGTGATGATTAGACAGGGTTAACGCTGAGGAGTGAGGAGACGGAATTAAAGATTCAAGAATAGGATGAAAAGAAAAAAGGCTGAGGAGGAGGGCAGTATTGTTAAAATAATGGGAGGAGAAAATATGAACGGATTGTGAAAAGGGTAGTTATTTTTTATATTAAAAAAGTTTCTCATTGGCTCTCATCGATGGAATTCTGCAGTTGGCTTAACCAACGTAACGGTGTGTTTCAAGGTGAGGAGACTTGGTTGGAGGATATATTCAATGTAAAAATATATAATCCATATTAATATGTTAATATTTGTAAAATTACTAAAAAAAAAACAAAAAGGGTTGTTTATTTCTATGGGACAAAAGAAAAGTTAAGAAACTTAAGCAACAAAGTCCTCCCTATGTTTGTGAGATCTTTTAGAGAATAGAATTCTAAGAAGCTTCCAGTGTTAATATGGATGATGCAGACATTCTAGAACGCCTGCTTGTAATGAGCTGCTTATGTAAATATTGTTTGGGACAAGGGTATAATTTGACAAAACCAAATCTGAATACCAACTAAACATTAAAAGACATCCAAGAACAATTATGCCGAGGCTTAAAAAAAAAATCCACATCTGATAATGAATAGTGATTTGGAATTAAATGAAATTGTCTGTAAACTGATATAATCATAAATACTGTAGCAGATTTGATGCTTTCATTATTTTTAACATAAATATGATTTTAAGTATAAATCCATCTATTCAGTAGCCTGATTGTGTGAATCTTACTCAATTTCTGTAATATACAGATTGTTTTGCTTACATTAATTTAAAGTAAATGTTACCAATCGGGGCCGATTGAAACAGCTTTTGAATTAACTAGTATTTAACCCCTTAATGACAAAGCCCGTACATGTACGGGCTCAAAATGCATTATTTTCAATGGGTTTAGGGGCCGCCCATTGGCCTTAAGGGGTTAATGGCGTATAAAGAGTGTATGAACGTGATCTATACATGTGAAAAATAATGTTAAAACATTAAATGTTCAATAAAAATATTTTCATATGCCAATATTGGGGGTTTTGTATAAAAAGTGTTCACGGAGCAAAGAATTGACAGTGGCCTTATCACTATAGCAACAAAGAGCAGTATTTATTTTTCCGTTGGCCACAATGAAGCGATCAATTACCTGATGAAGGGTAGTTCAACGTGAAACTTATTGTTATATTATTATCGAAGCTCTCGTTTTCTATGTAGAGACTTCTTTGTATGTGAAGTGGTTCTTTCATGTTGTGCTGGGCTGGGTTCATTGGACAAAAAAGAATTTGCTCCATAATACTGAACAGTTAATCCGGGTTGGGAGACGATAATACGATGTTCAAGACCATTGCCAGAGATTTACCGTACCGGACACTGAGCCAGGTTCCAGAAGATGCCTAGCTCAACTTTAGGGTGAGGAGGAGCAGATGGAGCAGAGACCAAACAGGACAGGCAAGTCCACCTCACCAGCAAACAGTTGTTTCTACATCCATCTGGTTCATGTGTAAAATTGTGTATGGCAAGGGGTGATCAGCTCAGCAAACAGAGTGAGGTTGGGTCTGGTTCACCTTGGGATATAATGTTGCCACCTCATCGGACTTTATGACGCTAATCAGTCGGCATTTATTTGGAGTGTAAGCTTAATGTGTCACAAAATTGCAGCATATTTTAAAAAGGTACTGGAGGATGGTGTCTGGGCAGACGTTACTATGAATCTTTTTGACAGTGAGAAACCAGCATATGATGTCACATCCAGACTCTCAGGGACACAAAAAGGAGAGCAATAGGGTACATTACGGGGAGAGCACAGTAATATAATACACCATGGCTCAGTGCCTTTTTTAACTTTTTTGACCAAAATAAAAATGTTACCTGCGTGGACAATCGTGAAAGATTTCTCATCAATGAAAAAGGAACAATTCAGTATCAATAGCATAAAACAAGTTAAGGCTGAAATCATATGGAAGGGAGCACATAGTGGTTATAAGTATCAGGCATGAAGCAACTGTAATGAGACATACTTTTTTTTATATAAAGATTGATTTTGGTCAAACTTGGTTGAAAATATATTTTACGAAAGGTACTTGAGAAAGTTGAGAAATACTTTTGATAAAACACAGAAAATGACGCGAATGATAGACGCTTCCCAGAAAGTACGCTTTTGTAACAAATGGCATATTTTTCGCTCCACTTTTCTATGCTGCAGTACTTAAAGTTCCATCTTTTACACAAACAATATTCCGGCGACACATTTAATGTTGAGGATGTCATGCTGATACGGCTCGGAATTAGTATGTTCTCAGACTTAAGTGTAGCTGCATCATTTGTATAAATTGCAAATTGAGATTCCACATCCACTCATTTTCAATAAAAAAAGAAATATTTTTAGATTGTTAAACTAAAAGACGATCCACTCGACTATGATCGAGCACCTACTAATCTTGTAATGAAACGCCTTTTTACAATCTGAGTACACTTATGAGCAAACCACTCTAGGTTGGGACTGAACCGCTACAGAGGACAGACGAGAACCCGTAATTGTTGCTTATGCGGGTTATGGTAATGTAGAATCTCCCTAAAAGCAATCTAAGTACACAGAATTCTCCTCGACTTGTGTCTGTGATATCTTACAATCATGCTTTCCAAAAAGAAGAAATAACACGATGGCAGCAGTGCAAAGAGAAACAAATCTCTAGAACTTTGATATTCCTCATAATACTACATATAGTATATAAAGTAGAAATGATATTATGTATAATATATACTTGGGCGCTTCTTTCTTGGCTTTTTGAATGCCAAAAATATATGACAACACATGCTACAAAAACCCAATTCACTTTTGGTTTTGTTTCTTGATTCTAGAGAGCGATAAAACTTCTAAAAGTATTCAAACTTATGATGCATTTTGGTAGAAATGCATTCAAAATAACAAACGTTCACAATAACTGTTGCTTTAGCTCCCAATTCTAATGGAAGTTTCAAGACGAATGACAAATAATAGATTCACAAATAGAAGCTGTGGCTCCAGGAGGCAGGAGGAACTTTCTGTAGGGAACAGGTTCTAGATCCTAATGTAACGGCCCAATAATAGGGATATATCTGTTTAGACGGCATTGTAGCTTTGATTTGTAGCATCCAGCTACATACACATAAGTACAGTATATCCACCAAACTAAATGAAGGGAAATAGCGCTATGGTGGAATTTTCGATATGAATTTTCTGCCAGACTTGTCAAGCCTTTTTATGATCGCACAGCAGATGGCTGAATCGCATTGTAAAATTCTATCACATTGCGGAGCTGCTGTTTATGGAGACACTAAGCTGGCTTATAACGTACCCTGCCCACTTTCTACTTTCTTTTATTTCTCTGCACACATATTAAACGGCACTTTCCCTTGCTGATCTTGGCACCCAACGCAATTTGTGTTCGCTGCCAGAAATGTATTTATGGAGGCATCTAATTTGGTAAGATTATGATTACTCAGGGTGTTTGTATTTCTGTAGGATTCAAGTATAATGGCTACGGCTGGAGACAGAATACTTCAGTGCTCGCCCAAATAAAACATTTGGCATGGTCCTCCCTGTCTGCCCATTTACTGTCTAAAACACTACGATTCCTGTTTTCATTTCAAAAGAGACAGTCAGGGAGGGTCAAGGTTTACTAGCGGATCCTCGCTGCAGCCCTCTCCTCCTTGCTTACTCCCAATAGACTACATGTTGACATTTTACGCATAGTAGCACCATCAAGAAAAAAGGTCTCAAGCTTTTGTACCCGAAGTACCACCTGGTACAAAAAGCCATCTTTTTGTAGTTTTACATGACAGCAGAACAAGAACCATCCACGTCAACCAAAGAATGTTGTTTTTTTAGAATTCTTGCAGATTATTGTTATTTATTGATTTATATGGCATTAACATATTCTGGATTTACAGAAACAAAAGGTGAGGAAGGCTCATGAGCTTACAATCTAGATGGAATTGGAGGTGTATCACACAAAAAGTAATCGTGTTGGAGGTAGACCAGTGTTAACAACGTGCAAATTATATTACTAGACATATGTAAAGACTAACCGAAGAGCCAGAGGCCATGGCGGGAGACACCGACCTCAAGGTTGAGTCCAGAAAAGGTCAACCAGAGGGAGCTGTTATTAAAGCAACTAGGAGCAGCATTCATGTGGGGTTGATGGGGGCACCCGTAACAATAAGTCAAAATTGTTTCATTTTAGAGCCTTTTGGTAACGCAACTGAAAAAAGGAAGCTGAGATTTATTTTTCTTAACTTTTTCGTACTGTCAAAAATAATGGGTAATAGCATTTTTCCAATCTCAACTTTTGTTC
>VKOC01009412.1:0-10028 GCA_009364415.1 Spea multiplicata | reverse complement strand
CAAAAACCCAAGTGGAAACCTAGCCTAAATGTGCAGTAATACTGCAGTAAAAGTGCAGTATTGCAGTTTTTACATGTCCAAAAACTGCAGTATTACTTCAGAAAAACTGGAGTAATTTTTTTGTAAGGGTGTGAGTACACATGTCCAAAGTAGGCCCAATTAGCCATTTCCCCTCCCCAGTGTCATGTGACTCGTTAGTGTTACAAGGTCCTCTCACACCTGAGAATGGGAGAGCAGGTGTGCTTTTAGTGAAAATAAATTTAAAACAAATTTGATTTTGTTGGTTACTGCAACCTAGAAGCATGGTGCCGTCATTGTTGCAATCATATTAGCTGACCATGTGTAAATGAAAAGTCATGTACTTTATGATTTATGATTATTATTTGTATTTAAACAATGTGGTTTAAAACAATAAGTGCATTTACATTATGCTTTTAGTACGTGTTCTTCATTTGACCGCTATCATTGTATTATAAATGTCTGCACTTAATATGCTTCCTTTCTTCTTTTAGAGCATATTAAGGATGAAGTTGGCACTTCAAATTCCTACTAGGCAATAATCGATCTTTTTAAGAAACATAATTAACTTTTACATCATATATGATAAGGATAACCAGAAGATTAACAACTAGTTTTAGATATTTCTTGGAAGTGAATTTGAAAGACAGATGAAGTGACATTGCTATAGAAATGTGATATTAAACAAATATAGTTATGTATTTTAAATTACGGTACCTTAAAGAGCCTATACAAAACGAATTAATGAATATTGCATTTAAAGATTGGGCATAAACCACTAGGATAAATGTATTCAACAAACCAAACAGATGAACAATTCTGGCTGTTATCTGTAAGTCCAATAAATGTACATTATTAAATTGATATTATAGTTATAAAGATGTGTGCTAGTTTTGCAGTGATTCATTTTTGTCTCTTGTGGCCAAACTTAAAAATTGCTATTGATGGTTGACTGCAAGTGACTGCAAGGTCTGGAACCTAATAAAAGACCATCATTGATCTATAATCTAGTTAACGTGTAGGATTAATATAGCATTATATAGAAGATGTAAATATATTTTTCAACATTCAGCAATCTATCAATGCTTAGATTTATTGTAGCATAATATCTGCTCACAAGTGAAAAGGCCAGTCTTTTATCAAGATATACCTATTATAAATTGGTCAGATGTAGTTATATTACTTTTAAACTGGCTTTTAGTATTTAAAAAAAAACCAAGTAAATACATCCTGAAGCCATATGTTAGCTAATCAAACGTAACATGAGTTTTCGAAAAAAATTAAAATACAACATGTGGAAATAGAGATAATTCCTAATACTTACTTTACATCATGTATTGATTTTCATGGGGGTACAATGGGAGGAAAATTCTGATGGTCTGTAGCATAACAACACCATTTCAGCAAACAATAGTTAATTAAAGCAAATAAATGTATTCTCAAATACCTTAATGTGTTATATTGATCTGCAAAAAATGAATGGTCAAATGCCCTCATTAATAAAATTGATGCAAATTCCAGACACATGTTTTAACAGGTATAACAGGTATAACTAATTTAGGTTATGGTGACTGAAATCGTAATTTATATTTGTAGTATTACTTATTTGATACTCTAGATTCCAATATAGTGAATTTGCAGAGAAGTATTATTTGTCTCAGTGTATGTAAATGCTCCTCTGGGCTGATTTTATATCACAGGTCCCCCTAGGCTCATTTATTCTATGGTCATGGTCAACTGGTATTTCCATCCCATGCTCTAACGGTTTGTGTTAAAGTTTCTTTTAATGGGAAGATGTGGGTGGCATCTGTGTGGTGAACAGAGCTATTACTTACTTCTTAAAAATAGTTAGTCTTCCTTACATGAAATCACCCAGTTATACCCAAGACATTAATTCTTTATTGACAAATATCCAAACCATGAACATAGCTTCTATTCTCTTTCATAATAGAATAAAGAAGCATTGTTCACCCTCTGAGCACCAGTGCAGCGTCCTTCCAACTATTATTCTTGATGCACATGAGAAACAAAAAGATGGAGTATTTTTTTCACTGGTGCATCCACCTCCCAATGACCTGGACTGAGCCAAATGTTGGCCTCCAGGCCAGTTTAAGCCCAAACAAACTTGTCTGCCTCCAACAGAAAATTTGCCACATGTATCTGGACTATTCATGTAACGCCTCCTATGTGTTAGTATCGATATATTTGTTGGTCTGTGTGGCTTTATGAAACAATGCATTAGTTCTGTATTATTTCACTACAGTGCATCTTTCAACAGTAGCAAGACTTAAAATCATACAAGTACGGTAATACAAGAAATTGCTATTTTTGTTAATATTGGTCAGGAATTATTAGCAGCATTGATTTCAGCATAAAGAAGTACACTCTAGTAGAATAAAACATTGAAAATAAAACGTGCAATGGTGTGTATAACGTTCTGCCGTGACCCCATTGATGTTTTACTTTCCTCTCAAGTGGCCTCTCAAGGCCGGCATGAGTACAGTATAAGCTAAATGATTTTTAAGAGTAGTTTTTGAAAAGCTTAGACTCTTCAGTCTTCCTTATGGTATCATAGCTGTGACCCTAATGTATCATGTGGGAGTATTTTGGAGTGCTTAATCTGGGCATGGTTCCAACTGTAAAATGTATCAAAAGATTCCTTGTGGTTGCCTGTATGAATCTGATTATCTATAAAAATTATCTAGTATATGTATATATGTGTTTATACACATATTGTCAGGCACCACCCTACTCAGCCTGGATTACACAATAATTATTTACTCTCCTGTTCTCCTGCAACCACTAGTGGCCACTCTTTCCTCTCTGGAGCACCGAGAACTAATAATGAAGATCAGCGGAGCCTTGTTACCTGGTTGAGCCCTGCCTTTTTATAGCTGCTCTACCTTTCAGTCAGGGCCTTTGCATTGCAGTGTTAGCAGGCTATTGCTGTACCTGGTCCTGAATTGTTCCTGGCATCCTACTTCTAATCTTGGGCTTCTGACCCGGCTTGATATTGACCATTCTCCTGCTGTGTGCCCTGCCAGCGGGCTTCCTGCCGTCCACCCTGCCAGCGGGCTTCCTGCCGTTCCTGCTCTGCCAGACGGCTTCTAAGCTGTGTCCTCTGCCTGAGGGCTTCCAAGCCTTGTACTCTGCCTGAGGGCTTCCAAGCTGTGTGCCAGTGGATCTGGTTTCCCCAGTCCTTGCTACAGTTCCCCAGGCGTTGGTACAGTTTCCCAGTCCTTGCTACAGGCCTGCTTTTCGATCTGTTGTGTGCCTGTCTGTATCTACCTACCTACCAAGATGCATCAAGGGGTACAGACAGACTCCCTAGTATCCCCTGCAACTGGGCTCCTACCCAATCTGCTTGCTTGGGTCCTGACACATATATAGTTAAGTGATGAGGGGTACACTATGTTCGTTTAATCCAAAATTGGGTTCGCTTGTCGCACTCAATGTTAGATAGAAGGGTCACTATTTTCTTGAAATTCCCAGTGTGCTTATCATCTAACTTTATATTTTCTGGTTGGATGGATGCAACTGGGCATCATCGATGTTGCTGAACTTTGTGCAGGACTATATAGTGGTTAGACAAACTTTCCTTAATATAAGGTATAATAATTATAACATGGGGAATTAATTTAACATTTTTTTATGTACTGTATAGTTGATCTGTGTATTTTATTTTTTCATTTTTTTGTGTTCAACAACTTAATATAGACTCTTTGTCTAATACACCTACATGTGAAATCCCTCTCTTGACTATGTTGATTAACGAATTTTATTCTGTCTGAGCAGACTGGATTGAGTGAGCTAAACTCTTTCCCTTTGTCTAGTTGTACTTCTGATATGTGTTTTAGGTTTGTTCATTAAATGCAGTATGTGTGCACTTAATTATTCAATTTAATTATTCTTTAATAATTATTTTGTGCCCTACTTTTAGCATTTATGTCTTGATTTCCTATTTAATATATTCCTACATTTAATCAAAGATTTGTTATGCATGATCTATGTACCTTCACAGAATTTTGATGTTAGTTCTGGCTCTCGGCAGCCTGCTACCTATTGATCTGATGTTGCGCTGCTAATGTGAACTTTTATTTTTTGATCCATACAGGCTATGCAGATCTTATTACCAGTTAGTCATTTTGATTGTATGTTCTGGTATACAGCTGCCATGTATTCCTTAGCATATTTTGTGATGAGGTTCATTCATGGCCCTTAGTTGCTCTTGCTGAACCTTGGACTGATTCTCATAAGTGATCATCTCAGAATATTTTCTAAAACAGTTGTGGGGCCACTTTTTGTACTGAACTTTTTAATCTGACCACAACTTACTTGTAACTGGCTTTTTATTAAATAAATCCCTATTTGTTTTCACCAATATATTGCCGAGCGTATTGCATGCACTTAATGCTTAATGCTTGTATTTATTTTCATGTGTGTTAAAAAGAATGTTTACTGTCCCTGATAGCCCACTAAAGAATTCATACTAAAGTACTGTGAATACTTTGATATGGATTCGTCAACAAAAATAAAAAGCATTGACAATTCTTGCTGCTGATTGGCTGCTTGAATCTGACTGCTGGTAAGTATATCGATAAAGGGCCCTCTCAGCTATCAAATGCATTAATGCATTAAATTAAAGATTTAGTTAGCTGTAGAACATTGGTAATATTGTTTTTGCCTTCACAATGTATTGCTAAGAATGTGACATTATCTGGATGCCAGTGTTTAGCCACTGTTAAAAAAGTTTTTTAATAGTTTCTATAGGTGTATTTTTGTGCTTTGACATTCTATTTTATATTTGTTAATTAAATTGTTGTGACTGAGGCTTAAAACAAGGTACTCTGATAACTCAGATAGCTCTGCACTGACAACAGATGATTAGACATAGCTTCGAGGTCAGATTGGCATAAACAAGATGCTGACTAATGCTGTCTGGCTACTAGTATTGATGCATTGCTCTTTACAAAATGTTTCAAGGTCAAAATCGCAACCTGGGTTTTGTGCCAGCAGGACTCATGCGTTCATCCTCTGGGGGACAGATAAAGTCAATCAGTCAATGCATTAGTGACCCGTGCGGACGTTGCAAATCTGTGGCTCATTAAATATCTCCTTTCAGAGAGAGAAATCAGTGAACAAAGTGGCATTCTTTTTATTATTAATTTAACATTGACTATACCTCCAGGAACAAAGTATTCTATGATTATAGTGAAAACTAATGTCTCATTTTGCTTTTACTATAATCAGGAATCTTCATTTCCCCTTATATTTGTGGTTTTACCAGTAAATAAATAGAATGATATGAGTACTCCTATATGCTAAATTACGATAACTTGTTCCTTTTCTGATTTACTGCTGTTATGTTAAGTTACCCCAGCCTCCTAGTTTACTGTAAACTATTCCTATTTGAGTACTCGTCACCCTCTTCTCTCGATGTGATCAAAAATAAACCATTGTTTAATCAGATCAATTTGGAAAACTGCAAGTGCATTAGGGATGCAGATAGTAAGTGCTTCACTGATATCTGAGACAAAAATGCCTGGCTACTCCTTAAACAATGTTCTGTATTTCCATCTTTAACAATGCAGAAGGTAAATAACATCAAAAATGGGAACTTAATGGTGACAAATAATAATGGAGCTCCTAAAAACAGGATCCTTTATACACAAAAGTAGGTTTCTAACCCACACATGTATATGTCGCCTGTAAGCGTGATTACATACAATAGGTATATTTAGTGTACTAAACCACAAAATGTAGCTCTTGAAAGGTGACTCCCTTTAAGCCTTAAAAAAATCAATTTCACAAATTATAATTAACAAAAACATACTTAACTTTGCCAACTGTTAAAGTTACAAATTACCAAACATAATGAACCATTGGACCTATGCATTAAGCTATACCTAATACACCATATTTCTTCAGTAAGAAAAACTGCTTAATAACATGTTGATTCTAATAATGGTTAAGTGAAAAATGAACTAAACTACAGAATTTGTATAGATCCAAATACATACAACAAATTATGTAGAATTTTGTAAGTTCAATTAGTTTACACACCTACGGGTACCCATACGTATTTATTATATATACACTGTGCAAGTGAAACTTGTTCATGGCAGTTTTTTTATGCCAAGAAAAACATTATATTCCATTATTAAGTGGATAATCGAGTGAAGAAAAATGCTGGCCATTGACCTCTTTAAATATAGTTGCGGAGTCCAGCCAAGGAAATAAAGACTCGGTGGATGCATTGTGTCTATCGACAAATTGTCTCATTGCAGGACTCTGCAATTTAAGGGCAGATACTAGAAATTTGAGATTATTGTTCTGGTCCTGTGTTAAAAGCACCGCTGAGCTCAATGTAACTGCTATTATGAGGATCCCTATGTGTTACCACTGGGTTGATAGATCAAATTTATCTCACTTTGTTTTCCAATAGTGCAGGGTTACAATTTTACCTTGTCCATACAAAAATACAAAATCCCTCAAGAAGAAATGATACACTATTATTGTTCACAGTGGGAGCATTTGATAGTTTGAGGAAAGTTTTCTGCGGTTGCTGGCTAATTGGACTGTGGCTGTAAGAAATAGGCAGTGTGATCTACTTTGAGGCCAAATGTTTGCGTTATTTTATGTATAATTAATACATTATTATCCTTGAATCTAGAACTATACGTTCAGATCAGAGCATATAGAAATTAGGACAAATAGAGAACATTTAGTTTTGTGTTTTTCTGTTCTTTATGATTCTATAATATTATATTAGAAAAATTTCCTTATTCTTTTTTTTCTTAGATTTTTTCTTAGATTTTTTCATGCACTGATGACATTTTCGATCAGGCATACACCTCTGATGATAATATTCAGAAATTAAACATGTTTGCCCTTTATACATATGCTGTCCTAGCCAGAGACTTATATTTTATATATCAAAAAACACACATCTACCTTCATTGACAGTCTGGTAGCAATAAAGGTCAGCAGGTTGTCAGCATTGGAACCAGATAAAGCTTTGTGAAATCCTGCTATGATATTTAATTAGGGATGGATGACACCTTCTGCTTGGATTTATATTTGTTTCACTGTTTTATGCTGTTATAATGATTCTCTTACCATTGCTGCAAATCTGTCATCAACAGCACCAAAAGGATATAGTGGATAAAACCCATCGTTGTATCGTTATCTTCATAACAACTATTTTCTTGTTGCAGAACATTAAATATAAGTACTCCTAAGTACGTTATATATTCTTTTTATGACCTATGTTGTTGCAAATATGCAGTTTTAGCAGTGGGAATTGCTTCCCCAGGTAGCAAAGCATATCTGCATATAACCTAAAGTATTTAATTCAGAAATGTAATGCATTCCAACCAATATTCTAGATAATAAAGTCCATGGTGTTGCAGACACAGCGGGAGAGGATGATAATGTATTCCCGCTTTGTCCTCTCACTCTCTCTGTGATAAACCATACAGGGCCGTCCACCCACAACCAAGCAACCCCACATGCTCACCATAGACTGAGCTTTTTCATTTGAAATCAATATGATGACATATTTCATTACTCAGGTACCCAAGTCTCTTATTATGGAAATTATAGCAATCAACGCAAAACACTTAAAAAAAACCCATGACATCCCAACACAGGTGCATCTGTATAGCATGTACACAATGTTATTGCTTAGATAGCAGGACAGGATTATACACCCCTGTAAGTACAAAGGGGGTGGGGGTAGATAATGGCGTCGGCGAAGTTTAAAATGCTGCACCCCCCCACGCCCCAGGCGGCATTAAGTCTTGGGCCGGCCCTGCCCTTTATCAAGGCTGCACATGCTGCTGGTATAAGGAAGGCCCCCAGCCACACATAACTCGTCTATATCTGGTCTGATGCACATGTGTAGTGTGCAAATGGCCTATTTGTATACATTCCAAGCTTTCTTGAATGGAATGAACCTTCACCAACCACACACACTGGTGTCCTTTAAACGGACAGTTTGCCTATACCTGGTTTCCATAAGGAAAAAAGTTCTTCTGTACTTTGTTTCGATATGAGGGAGATTTTTCATTCATCTCTAAGGATGCTTCATAGTAGTAGATGGGCAGTTGGGCACTGTTGTGTTGGTGTTAGTTCTATGTAAGGACTGCAGTTATAAATGTGACCGAGGCGTGGAAAATGATTAAGTATTCAATTGGGCAAAAACATTAGAAATATATTTTTTGCACTAAATTTGAGAATTCGATATCCTATATTAAGATTACATTTAGTACAAGGGTTACAAAGTGGGATTGCTGAAATTTTCCATAAAATGAAAGAAATGTTTTTACACTGCTTTTGATATTGCCAATTTTCTGTCTATTTTGTTTTGTATTATTCTAAAGCTGATAATTAGGGCACTGTAATCTTGTAAGATGAATGCACTATTCTACAAAAATTATAAAATAAAATTGGAAAAAAAAAACTTTATTGTTTAAAGGGCATCACATAAAGTTGTTTAAAATCAATCTATAAAGGATTTCTTTTGACCTCGGGATGCTCATGAGTTGTGACAATAGGAAATTGACTCTTCATTTCTTGTTCCTGATTAATTGTGACGTCTTTTGAGAGCATTTCTTTTTAAAGGAGATTCATACTGAGTAATCAATAATGACAAATTTAGTTAAACTGAGGGAAAAAGGCATCAAGGTCATAAAGTAAATTCATACAGATAGTTTTCATTGTAAAATTATCTCCGTTTGGAACATTAATATACTGCCTAGAATGGCTTTTAGCAATTTATCTCTGTAACAGTATATCACATTGAACTGAAAACTCATGTTATTGTATATATGTTTGTATGTATGTATGTATATATGTATGTATATATAACTTTTTATAGCAATTGAAGGTCACAGTAAAATACATTTGTTTTGTTATATTTCCATCAGCTGTGCTATCTTTTAATGTTGGATATTGTAAATTAATGTAATGTTGGGTATTGTAAATTAAAAAATATTTTTTTCAGAAAAATTATACAAGCAACAAGAAAGTGGACAGAAAACATGGTTTTGGGACCTCAGCTGTTTCTGCGTCATTGTTTTGAAGAGCAGACCCCTGAGGTCCTGAAAGCATATTAACTTCACATCTTCTTCTGTGTCAGCCCAATAAAATATATTAACGAACCCTAATTTATAATAGTAAACACATTCTAGCCATAACATACATTTATTCTTTCTGTTAACTTAGTTATGTAAGTGTCAGTATTATGTCAGACACTCACTTAAAGCAATCACCTAAAACAAAAGTGTCTCTTTTTGGACTTCTTAATGTTGAATCTTAATGGTCCTACTCAAAAAAATATAAATTATACATTTCATTCAATAGGATATTAGCAATAATTTATTCAAAAAGCAATACAGTTGTCTACCAATACAATAAACTATTATATAAGGTATCAATAAAATCCCTATTGAGCTGCACATTCCAAAATAAGGTCACCAAATCCGTATCAACTGCAATGTATTTTAAGCTCAATACAAATAAAAGTTATTTTATACCACAAAAGCACAAGTACAATTTCTACAAATGGAACAAATGGCAGGACCTATGTGAGATCCCCCTAAAATTTCTGTTGCAATATCCTTTATTAGAAGATGGCCCTATTTAATCCCACCAGTGTTCTTATTATATTATATTTACTTAATGTTCTATTACATGTTATCCTATTGCATCTCTAATCACAAGTGTTTTAAAGCTGATTATATTCTTTAGCTTGGAAATAGATTATTGTAATTCACTTTTTCTCTATACTTGGAGACGCTGTCAATCAGTTTGTGACTGATCAGTAGCTATCTCCTTTCTTCGGAGAAAGCTTTCCTCGTAAATGGACATCTCGTTTACAGGTAAATGTTCATATTAGCTATGAATCATATCATAATTATAAAAAAAAATCAGTAGGCGACAGGTGTTGGTGCCTGTTTCCTTTCCTTTATGACCCACTTTATTGCTAACTAGAAAAAAACTGACTA
>VKOC01009411.1:0-12192 GCA_009364415.1 Spea multiplicata | reverse complement strand
TTCCCTCTAGATTGTCAGCTCTTGTGGCTAATCGGGAAATGTCTGACACTGCATTGCGGAATCCCCCGCAGGTTTACTGCCCTCAGCGTGTGCTCGGTGCGGATTATTGTTACACACATTCTGGGGCGCCGGGTAATATTTGGGATTTTCCGCACGTCTCGCGTTCCCGGGAAGCGGATGATTGCAGTTATTTTGTGACTTTTATGTGAATTTAGTATTCTGAGTGTCTGAAATCCCCCCCCCCGGCGGCCCCCGCGGGATCAGCTGTCGGCAGATTGGAAACGACTCGGAGGGTTTTAGGATTCCAGACACTCGGCTTAACGCACGGAGGGGGGGAATGAGGTTCGGGGGGACGGTGGTGTCGTACCTCCTCTGTAACAACATGCTCCCCCCCGATAACACCTGTTACCATGGTTACATGCCCACAGACGGTTTACATTTACAAGGCCTCGTCACTACTGTACACAATTCTACTGCTAAATGGTAAAAGTGGAGCAGTTACCATGGAAACCAATTGAATGTCTCTGTTGCGCTTTGTATCGCTCTGCATCATTTAACCATTTAGTGTCCTCCCAACACATTAATACAACAAATGCGCAAGTGAGGCAGCCCTGTATAATGTATAGATAAATCAGTGACCGGCCCCTGTATAATGTATAGATAAATCAGTGAGCCGGCCCCTGTATAATGTATAGGTAAATCAGTGCCCGGCGCCCTGTATAATGTATAGATAAATCAGTGACCGGCCCCCCTGTATAATGTATAGATAAATCAGTGAAATACCCTGTATAATGTATAGATAAATCAGTGACCGCCTGTTACAGGGTCACCGTACCCAAGGCTGGGTACCCCTGTTTGAGGGCTGAGGAATCGCCAGTCAGTCCCTCATACGGATCGCACTCAGCTATCCACGGATCAGCCAGACCACCATGCGCAGTAAACCAAGAAGAAGAACTGTTTATTGCACAACAAACCAAACTTATATATATCCTTAATTCACTGAACACAAACCCCAGCCCCCAATCCCATCAGCCCCATCCCATCACAACTCCCATATCGGTATACAGGGGATGTATCAGGTGAGGGGATTAAGGGATACAATGGGTTCCCCCACCTGTGTTATCCCCCCTGTAGTGCGGGGGCCGTCTGGGCAGACAGGGCTGTGTTGGCTGATTAAGAGCCCCAGCCGGATTATAGGATCCTCGTCTCTTTGAAGGCTGGGGCTGAATCCACATCAGTCTCTGGGCCGGTTACACAATAATATACAACATAAAACATTATATGACATATGAGCCAGCTAGCCTGGCCCTGTCACACCGCCCCCCTGTATAATGTATAGATAAATCAGTGAAATGCCCTGTATAATGTATAGGTAATATACAGGTAATTGAATCCAGAGGTTTTTAAAGTGAGGAGGGCTCGGAGTAATTACCGGGTGCTCTTATGTCACAGAGTGCCGGGGTATGATGTCATACTGCCGCAGGAGGGCGTGGAGGGGGCGGCGGATTGTGGGGCTTCCTACCTGATCCTCGAAGGAGAGCGCCTGGGCCACGTCGCGTGGGAATCCGTCGATGACGATGCCGTCCGAGTCGGGAATTTGCATTAATTTCTGCTTTATTTCCGTAATCGTCGTTTCCTTAAACGGAGATGAAGCAACGGTAATTAACGCTTCGCTCTCCGCAGGCACCGGGTGGGAGGGTTACGCGGGGGGTGAAGGTTATGCGGGGGGGGTTAAGGTTACTCGGGGGGGGGGAAGGTTAGGGCAGGGGGTGAAGGTTATGCGGGGGGTTTAAGGTTACTACTCAGGGGGGAAGGTTAGGCGGGGGGGGTGACGGTTACGCGGGGGTGTGAAGGTTACGCAGGGGGATGAAAAGGTTACGCGGGGGGTGAAAGCGTTATCGCGGGGTAAAGTTACGCGCGGGTGAAGGTTACGCGGGGGATAAGGTTACACGGGGCGTGAGGTTACGCGGGGGGTGAAGGTTACGCGGGGGTTTAAGGTTACGCGCGGGGTGAAGGTTACGCGGGGGGTGAAGGTTACGCTGGGGTGTGGAGGTTAGGCGGGGGTGAAGGTTACGCGGGGGGTGACGGTTACGCGGGGGCGGGGCACACGGTACCTGCGGAGCCAGCTCGCCCGTCGTTATGATCTTGGCGATTAAGCTCCATTTCCGGTTGCTGCTCGTGCTGTGGATCTTCTTGCGCAGGAGCTCGCCCACCGAGATGTACTCGAAGCCGTAGCGCTCGGCGATTTTCACGCTCTGCGTCCCTTTCCCGCTTCCGGGGCCCCCTGCAAAAAATCCAAAAACATACAAAAAATCCAATTAATAAAAAGAAATGAAAACACAAAGAAACCTCCCCCTCCCCCAACTGAAATGTATCCAATTATAGAGTCACTTAATGCATGACGGTAACTCTAATTATTAACCCTTTGGGGTTTGAGAGTGAAGGCCTACACCCCGCATTATGGCTCTTTAAATACTTCAAGGGGAACTTCCAATTTATTTTTATTCCTTTTATCAGATTAAAAATTACTTTTCAGAAATATCGCTGTTTTTTTTTTTTTACCCCAGTTGTAGTTTTTGCCCCCATAATATAAAGTTTTCAGGCAGCTGCATATCAGCCGTTTGTATGATTCTCGCTCTGTTATCTGACCCCCCGATCTACTAAACACCGTGACTCCTTATCATACTGCCTGTGGGGAACAATAGAATGGCTCAGTCTTAATCACCCAGCCGGACTCTCTGACTAATGAAAATCTATGGAGGAACGGACTTCATTAGCATCGCCATAAAGCATCAGCTCAGTGTGGTGTTTGAGCCGGGAAATTCAAAAACCATCTAAAATGCTTAATCTGATGTGGGAAAGTTTTAAATGTTACATTTATATTTTTTGAGTAAAAAAAAGTCAATGTTTTTGACCCGGGATCCAGGTGAATCGGTGGCGGCGGATCAGCGCATGCATTGCAACTTAACCCTTCCAGTACCCGGCCCTCTCGCCAGGAACCACACATATTCCTGTATTCTTAGTTAATGAGTGTGATGTAATAATCTGTTATTTAGTCATCGGGGGGGGGGGCACATAGAGGACGTTTTCGGTGACTTTGCACGGACAGAAAACTCATGAAACATTCAAAGCGCGTCGGGGTCTGCGGGGAGATCTGGCAGCAGCCGCCGCAAATATCAGCCAGGAATATTTTTATGAGGCTGCAGGAGAAAGCGATTAACTATTTAAAAAGGCTGTGAATTGGGAGCCGCCAATCCGCCGCCGCCGCCTCACCTGGATCCCGGGTCAAAAACATTGACTTTTTCATTACCCAAAAAATATAAATGTAACATTTAAAACTTCCCCACATCGGATTAAGCATTTTAGATTGTAAGCTCCTTTGAGCAGAACCCTCGGAATCACATTGTTATGTGAGATGCGCTCCCGTCTGCCCATTGTGCAGCGCCGCAGAATAGGACGGTGCCATATAAAACTTTATTAAAAATGTATGAATATCTTGGTATTTGTTAGAAAAACTGGATGGTTTCCGCCCAAGAAAATAATGGAGTCTTTAATCAAATTTAATTAATTTTTTAAAATCAACTTGGAAAAAAGAGACTTCAGAGGTCTCTTCATTTCATCTGAAGAAGAGACCTCTGTGGTTGCGAAAGCTGATGTGACTTTACATCTTATCCTGTGTTGGACGAAATGCTTTTGTCAGGAGAATATCTTTGGGAAGAATCTGACATTTTTTGTATTTTCAGTGTTTAATATTATTTTTGAAAGAAAGTAACGATTCGGGGTAAACGGTTTATATTAATCTGTAACAATCTTTCTATTTCATGTTTGTCGCTGTTACTGAGGTTGATTATTAAAAACAAGAAATATTCATTATGTACATTTTTGTTCTATAATTAAGATTAATTTCATATACCGGTATATATTTATTCATTTATTCAAGAACAGCATAAATATTCAAATAAAACAGAGGTTTGAAATGTGTGAAGCATCAACACCATGAAATATGGAGGCCAGAATCTAACACTAGCTGGTCAAATGGAATGGAAGGAAGTCTCACTTTACTGAGAGGGAGGTGGATAAGTGGAACAGCCTCCCAGCAGAGGTGGTAGAGGCTAATACAGTGAGGGTATTAAACATGCGCGGGATAGACAGACGGCTCCTGAATCTAAGACGAGACCAACGACTGATTAAGGTTTGAGTCTTTACAGCAGGAGAAACGGGCGACTCTACGGGGGCCGGATGGGGCCGATCTGCCAGGGGGTTCTGGGTTTCTGTGTAATTAGATTTTTTGTATCTCGCGCTCCTCTAACCCTGAGAGTTCCTTGGATTAAAACCCCAAAAGTCTATTTTTTGATCCCGTTATAACTTTTCCGCCAGAAGACGAATTCTGTGAAATTTTCCATGTTAACAGCCGAGATAAAGTCTGCCCCCCCCCGCACCTCTGCCAATCCCATCATCCTCAGGAATAAAACGCCCAGATGGCCCCCAGTCTCTCCAGCCGGGACTTTTGCAACAATCTCTTTAGAAACTCTTCTCCTTATCTCTTCTTCCGGTTCAAACAGAATTAGTAAACTCCTCACTTTTAGCCAACGGACCCTTTAAATTTCCCCAAAATCAAAATCCCCCCGTAATTCCGCGTCTCTCACCCATTCCCAATAAAATAACCGAATACAAGCATTTATTGATTTGTGAAAAGCAATGATTTTGGCTTCTCCCAGGAAAGCCGTCTCCGCAGGGAAGCTGCAGTATTGTGATGATGCCCAGCGGGGGAGGCGGGGTTACCCCATGCGATGAGCCAATCGCAGAATTCCTGACGCTTCTTGATGGATATTGCAGTAAATGATACATTTCAGACACAATTCCTGCTGGGGTTCTCGGTATTTCTCGGGGCAGAGGCAGCGGGGGAGGGGGAGTCGCTGATAACCCCAGAAAGCTGCGCGTTCCCAGCTGCAGCATCAAAGAAACACAGGAGAAGCTTCTAGATCACGCGCCAGAATAAAGAGTGTAAGCTCTGTGGGGCAGGGACCGCCACTCCTAATGTATTTGTATCTACGATACCCCAATCTCTTATTATATGATGTCACTTATTGCAGCTCCACGTATGCTGTACAGCGCCGAGTACATCAGCTGTAAATAGTATGAAGTATCCAGCGTGCGGCTCTCTGACCGGGAGATCCGGCTTTAGAAAGACGTCACCAAAGACGGGGCGGCTGGATCGCCACCGGGGGGGGGGTTAATAAGAGGTTTATTAAAGGAGGGATTAAGTAAAATCTAAGAAGGAAGGGCAACTGCAGGGCGTCATTAAAAGACGGAAAGTGTGAGAGAATCCTGCTGTACAGAAAGGGTAGTAGATGCTTGGAATAGACCTCCAGTGGAAGTGGTGCAGGAAAACACTGTAAAGGACTTTAAGAAAGCTTGGGACGCATAAAGCGACTCTGAAGAATGAATGACTTAATAAGGAATCACAAAGGGCCGCTTGGTTCCAACGTCGCTCTCTGTAGGGATCTCTATTTTTTATTCCTCGTCAGATTAAAAACAAGTTTCCAAAAATATCGCTCTGTTTTCTATAGTTTTTGCCCCCATAATATAAAGTTTTCAGGCAGCTGCATATCAGCCGTTTGTATGATTCTCGCTCTGTTATATGAGCCCCGATCTACTAAACACCCCGACTCCTTATCATACTGCCTGTGGGGAACAATAGAACGGCTCAGTCTTAACAACCCATTCAGACTCTCTGACCAATGAAAGTCTATGGAGGAAGGGACTTCATTAGTTTTTCCAGTTTTTAAATGTTTTCAGGTGGGGAGTGGGACTGGTTATAGCCCCCTCTCTCGTTATATATATAGAAACACTGTATACTGGGGCAGTTTTTGGGGTTCAGTCTCCAGTTACACCAGTAATGGTGGTATAAGGGGGGGCAAATCATAATGATTTATCGGATAAAAGGAGGAATTAGCGAGTTTTTCTTACCGATGACGAGAATGATTTTTGGCCGAGGTCTCGAGGGGTCGAACACCTCGTATTCTTCAATCAGCTCTGCCGTCTCGGAGAGGTCGGTGTCGCTTTCTATGGAGAATTGGTGAATCGGGGGCAGGCGGTCGTATCGGCGATACGGAAAATTCCCACTTTCAGGCAAAACTATGGCAGAAAAACAGTAAAAGAAAAACATTAGACCCCGTGCAATAAATACGGCCGCCATATTGGAAGATATTACAGGACAGATAAATGGAGCCTTTGGGCCGCTCTAGTAATCTGTACTAAAATTATATAAAAAAGCACAAGTTTCGTGCAATTTGAATCAAAGAACCCCAGAACCCGCCGGCAGATCGGCCCCATCCGGCCCCCGTGTAGTCGCCCGTTTCTCCTGCTGTAAAGACTCAAACCTTAATCAGTCGTCGGTCTCGTCTTAGATTCAGGAGCCGTATGTCTGTCCCATGCATGTTTAATCCCCTCGCTGTATTACCCTCTACCACCTCTGCTGGGAGGCTGTTCCACTTATCTACCATTCTGTGATCATTTAGATAAATGTAGGTAATTAATACACTTAGATGCTCCGTAGATGTTTTCTGCCCCGTTTACAGAGCTTGGATAGTTTTTAAAATGATTGCTATTTAGGTTACAGAACCACAAAGACACAAAGTTACTAAATGATGAAGATTCAGAAAAAATCCGCTAAATATCCCCCCACACCGCGTTCCAAACGCGTCTCTGTTCCCTGCGCTGCTAATTTTATTCCCATAAATCCGAGCATCGCCAGCATCACCCGGCGTCACCCGGCTGCTATCCGTCTGTTTATTTACCCAAAATGAGTTAAGTTGATTAAATGCGTCTTTTTTTTCTCCCATACGTTACCGTTTCTGAAGAAAGATCTCCGGGCTTGGCCCCCGTTGAGCGGGGGTAAGTTCCTCTTGTCTGGACCCACAAACGTATCCCACTTCACTTTCTCGGACCCCCCGAGCTCCTTCACTTTTTGCAAACAGGTTTCCAGGTAATCCACTGGATCCTCCGGTCTGTGATACATCAATCCGTTTATAAGCCCCTGTAACAGAAGGAGCGGGGCTCGGTGAGTATAAAAGAGACTGCGCGACAACGACATCGCAAAGAAAGTCCTACTTTACTCACAGGGTAGTAGATAAATGGAACAATCTCCCAGCAGAGGTGGTAGAGGCCAATACAGTGAGGGAATTTAAACATGCACGGGATAGACATAAAGCTTTCCTCACTATAGGACCTGATCAAAGACTGATTGGGGTCACATCAGGAAAAATGGGCGACAAGAAAGCTGAATGCTTCTAATCCCCCCTCGATATATACGGTATATATATATATGAATAAACACCAGATACCGTCTACGCCGTAGGCTGCCTTCGGGGGTCTACATATTAACTACATATTAACTACATATTAACTACATATTAACCATAAATCTATAAAGCAGCTTTGCTGGAGATCGGGTAAAATTTGGAAAATGTATCTTTTTTTCATTGAGATCGGAGAGAATTGTTCTGAAAGATCAGCGCCGGGACCGGAGAGAAGTCGGGGGTCTTTATAAAGCCACGAGGGGCTACGAGCCGGTATCGACGGGATATATAACGTCAGAGAGGGATCTGCCAACGCACCTGGGTGCCCAAAATGCCCACAGTATCAGCTCCAACGAGCTTATTAAATAAATGTATTTCTAGAATTAAAATGTATTTCTTTTCAAATAAATAATAATATATAGAAATAATATATATATATATAAGTATAAATATATTAAATATATATATATATACATTTTTTATAAAGAAATAATATACATATTTTCCACATAAATTTAATAAAATATATATAATACGCTAAATTTATTGAATTTTGTTTAATATATGATTTGCGCCGTATGATTAAAACGCGGCTGCTGCCCCCTCCGGCAGGGTCTGGGGGGTATAGGATCGGTTAGGGCATCGTCATTACACGCAGCGTTGCGGGTTCCGGTGTCTGAAACAAGCTGGCCGGCCACGAGCTGCGTCTGGATCGGCCGCGCGAAACGTTCGGATAAAAGCAGTTTTTCCAGGAGGAGATTATTCTATAAAACGAGTATTTTGCTGATTCTCGCGCTGCGTTCACCGCCGGGCCGCGCATGTTCTGCGCTGAATAAAACATTCGTGCTTCGCTTATTGTCTGCAGGCCGGTGAAGGCCGCGTGAACGGATCAGTAACGTCTGTAATAGCCGGGGCGGCCCTGAGGCACCCGGTGCAAAAACCGATGCAAAAACCGGTGCAAACTACCCTGCGAAATAACAGTGAGGCGCTGCGCAGAAGTAAAACGCAGCCGGTGTTACTGTACAGCGCCGCACACCATCAGTCAGTGAATAAAATATAAAGAGACTTCGCGCTTCACTAAGGTGCCAATAATTATGAAAAGGAGCCTTCTTTGGCGCTGACTCGAAGCCGGCGCTGACACCACGGTTTGAACCCCCCAACGCCCAGTCAGAGCCGAATATTTGGAGAATTACCCCGCTTCCTACCCCCAGGAGGGCGATTGCCCCGCAGGCGGAGGAGACAGCGGTCAGAATGCTCAGCACAGGCTGCAGAATCTCTTATCATCGTTAGATTAGAACGACGTAAAGCCAGGGGGCAGCAGGGGCCGGAGGAGCTCCATGAAAAGCCCCCATACCACCTGCAGGTGCCACTTGGCAGAAAATGATGCCATAGCCCAACAGAATGCCGATGGGTCATGATGTCATATCCCAGCTAGTCATAGACAAGAAATGATGTCATATGCTAGTGAATCACAGGTGGGACATGATGTCATATCCCAAGCGTACACAGGTGGGACATGATGTCATATCCCAACCGTACACAGGCGGGACATGATGTCATATCCCAACCGTACACCGCGGGACTGATGTATTCCCAACCGTACACAGGCGGGACATGATGTCATATCCCAAACCGTACACAGGCGGGACATGATGTCATATCCCAACCGTACACAGGCGTGACATGATGTCATATCCCAACCGTACACAGGCGGGACATGATGTCATATCCCAACCGTACACAGGCGGGACATGATGTCATATCCCAACCGTACACAGGCGGGACATGATGTCATATGCCAACAGAAAGCAAAGAGTGTCTCCTAGAGGTCGGGAGAGGCAAGGATCTGAGTACCACAGACGAGCCCCTCGGTGCAGAACCCAGAAGAAGGGGAGAGACGTAAGACGGGCTTCATTTTTACCCCAGAAGGGGTGGGTTGGCTGAGGACTCAAGTATTATAACGGGGGGGGGGTGTTAGCAGTTATGAGTTTATAATATATCCTGTATTACACGATAAGACGGGTTTATTCTCTGTAGTAGTTACACCAGGATTTGGAGCTGCCACAGAAAGGGTTAATCTCCTGTGTAATGCTATAGAGGCCATTCAGGGGTTAATAAACATTATTAGGAGGATATAAACATATCATACATTATATAAATTCCATATTATACAGCAGACGGTACATAGTATATATTGTATACATTACATATTAAACATCATATATTATACACATCAGATAGTTGGATGCTGCTTCTGCATTTTGCTGGTTACGGGGCTATTAGGGGCCCCGTTACATGGATTATTATAGATTATTATAGATTATTATGTCCTTGATTATTTCTCCATAACGCACATTTTAGTAAATTTACTCCCCAGAAACATTATTTTATAATCATTTATTTTATAATCATTTGGGTTTTTATGAAATGTATATTTTTAGTCTTTAGCGGAAGTTGATGCTTTTATTGGACATAAAATGACAGGAGCTCAGAGGTCTCTGCATGTTCAATCCCCTCACTGCATTGCCGCTCTTCTGCTGGGAGGCTGTTCCACTGATCTACCACCCTCTCTAAGCAAAACTTACTGAACCCCTTCATGATAGAGGGGTTTACCACCCTAAGTGCCGGAGCTTTTTTCCATTTTTAACCATAATTAGCCTTTTTCATGTTTAGTGAGCCACAGAAGTTATATATTATGTTTTGGCAAGGAGAGCACACTGTATTAGCCTCTACCTTCTCTGCTGGGAGAATGTTCCACTTATCCACCACCCTCTCAGCTCAGATCAGCCTCGGACGCCCGAGTTTTACCGAATGTTTCTCGATATTTCTTTTTAATTTAAATATCCTTCCCTCCTCATAAATGATTATAGGAGACGTTATTATTTATTGGTTTATATGGCGCCATTATATTCCGTAGCGCTGTACAAACGGTAAACATAACGATAGGACTTACAGAAACAACGTGAAGAGGGCCCTGCGCACAGGAGCTTACAATCTGTTTGTTCCGGTATAATCCAGCAGTTCATGACAGTCTGCGCCCCACTTGGTTTGAATGTCAGCTCCTTGGATTTTGCCTGAGAGTGTGGGAATTTCTCCAAATAACGCCCGCCCCCCCGAAACCCATCGCCATGCCGACAGCTCCGGGGATATTATTGGTGATATTATTAGTTATCTTATTTATTGGTGATATTAGTGGTGACATTATTAGTGATATTATTGGTGTTGTCGTTGGTGATGTCGTTGGTGATGTCGTTGGTGATGTCATTGGTGGTGTTATTCACGCCCTCTGGGTATCTCCCCAGGAAGAAGGAATCAGCGCTGGGGGCGCCCACTGGAGAGAATTCCACAGAATATTCACTTATAAAGGTTCAGTGAGTGGATACTGAGTGAGCTCTGTGCTGTGTATAGTGCCAGCCACTGAAGGAACTCTGTATAGCTCTAGCTTCTGGGTGAACCGTGTATAGTGCCAGCCTCAGGGTGAACTCAGCACTGTGTATGTTGCAGCGCTCAGGTTAACCAGCACTGTGGTATAGTGCCAGCCTCAGGGTTGAAACTTCAGCACTGTGTATAGTGCCCGCCCAGGGTGAATTCAGCACTGTGTATTAGTGCCAGCCTCTGGGTGAACTCAGCATGTGATAGTGCCAGCCTCAGGGTGAACTCAGCCACTGTGTTATAGTGCCAGGCAGCCTCCAGAAGGTGAATTCAGCGCTGTTGTATCAGTGCAGCCCGGGGTGAACTCAGCGACTGTGTATAGGCCAGCCTCTGGGGTTGAACTCAGCACTTGTGTATGTGCCAGCCTCGGGGTGTACTTCAGCGCGTGTATAGTAGGCTCGGTGTACTTCAGCGCTTGTATAGTGCAGGCTCGGGGTGTGGTGTACTCAGCGCCTGTGTACTAATGCCCAGCCTCTGAGTGAACTCAGCACTGGTATAGTGCCAGCCTCGGGGTGTACTCAGCGCTGTGTATAGTGCCAGCCTCGGGGTGTACTCAGCGCTGTGTATAGTGGCAGGCTCGGGGTGTACTCAGCGCTGTGTACGGTGTGTGTACAGTAGGGTGAGTGTTTTGTGGGACTGGTTACCCCTTGATTTGGGGGATCGCGAATTTCCCTCTAAATACCCCGTGGGGTAAAAACCCGCCGTCTGCCGATACCGAGCAGAACCCGAACTTCCAACTCTCACTAATCGCAGCCTTTCTGGGCTAAACCGGAGAATTCTATCTGAAGGCGACACCCGGGATGGGAATAAAAATAATAATAGAACGATTTATACAGGAAAGAAGGGGTTAAACCGACACAAAGTGTGACATTATCCACTGCATGCATACACCCGGTACACAGTGATACACAGTGATAGAGCGCATCACACGGGAACATGAATAATAAATAATAACAATAACAACAATAACAACAACGACAATAATAATAACAATAATAATAATAATGATAAATAATTCACACCATTTACACCCATACAGCGTATCACACAATGCCATAGTTACTAAATATTAATAATAATAATAATAAATAATAATGAGTCTGCTACAATGTATCCGCGCTCTCCCCGTTCTCTCCCCGTTCCCCTGACACCGTGTTTCGCGTGGGTGAAGCCGGGTGTCCGTGATGGATCTCGGGGACCGCAGCCTCCTCGGTGTTTCCTCCGCAATGAATTCTCAGAAAGCGGAATCCCCCCCTAATCCCAGCCCGAGGACCCCCGGCAGGTAACAGCACCGGGCTCTGGACTGGTGCCCGGTACATTGTATGGGTGCCCGGTACATTGTATGGGGATTTACGGCTGGTTATACCGGTGCCCGGTACATTGTATGGGGATTTACGGCTGGTTATACCGGTGCCCGGTACATTGTATGGGGATTTACGGCTGGTTATACCGGTGCCCG
>VKOC01009410.1:0-14429 GCA_009364415.1 Spea multiplicata | reverse complement strand
ACTATACGTTCAATACGTATAGCCGCTATATATCCTTTTCCTTCATATCACTAACCTTAGGCTCAGCCCTGACATTACCAGCATACGCCACCACTCCAGTAACCCTTACACCGTACACTCACACACTCTAGCACCATGCAGTAAAACAGTCACTAACACCGTACACTCGCTTTGACGCCGCCAGTCTTCACCGCGGCCCGCACTCGCCATGATATACGTACTAGCTTAATACCACTGGATCACATAATACATGTTTTGTGGCCCCCAATGGGTTCCTTGTTTACCTGGGAAAGGGGTTGAATAACCCCTTTTTTATCCATGCCGTACAGAACTCCCCCAAATCAAGGTGCCTGCTTGTGTTCTTTCCTCCAGGTACGGGTTGGAGTGCCTTTTTAGATATTACAGTTATGGGCTGGAGAGGAAATTCCGGTTGGACATTTTCCGTGACTTCCAGGAAGAGACCAGACGGGACTACGAATCCGGTGAGAATAGTTTCCCTCCATTTTCAATTCTTTTTCGATTACTTTGGAAACGTTAGTGTTGGCATTGTGCTGAATCTCATATAAACTCCATAGAAATTAAAGTATTTACGTTTCAAGGCTGCTGCCCCAAATTGACCTCAATAGCATTTATTTTTTCTTATCTGTGTCAGAGAGCCATCCTTTATATTGTAAAATGTGTCTAATTTCTGGACTAACCTCTTTGCGATGTAGTAGTTATTTTTGTTAATGAGGTTGTTTTTTTTTTATTTTAAAGGTCAGCTGTACGGACTGGAAAAATTCTGGGCCTTCTTAAAATATTCCAAAGCCAAATCCCTAGACATTGATCCCAAACTGCAGGAGTACCTGAGCAAGTTCCGCAGGCTGGAGGATTTTCGAGTGGATGTAAGTACATTTTATTTTGGCTCTAAAGAATACTATTTTTGCTTTTCCCTAAATAAATGATTGTCCGGTCATGCTAGTCTCTTGGAGTTGGATGTCGTAGACCTAGTTCTCCTCTAAGGTTCCTCCATATTGCTTTCGGTCAGACAGCAAGACTTCTATCTCTATTATAAGTGTAGCATAGAAGATGGTCGAGCTGCTACACAGCCGTGATTACCATCCCTAATAAGTGTTCTTGGAGAACGGTTCCCCTTGTTTTGATTTTCGTTACACGTTCGTGGACCGTTGGCCGATCAGAAGCTCCTCTACTTTTGGTTGAACTTCACAGTTCAGAGCTTTTTGTAGACCCTGTCATTGGAGGTGTGAAGAAAAACAAAGTATCCAAACTTTATATGTTCATTGCTATTATATGGATCCATATTTTGCCTTCAGAAAAGCTTTGCGGGTTAACTTGCATACACTGAAAGGGTTTTTCGTTTTGTATTTCCAGCCACCTATGGGTGAAGATGGAGGTTCCCGGAGACGCCACTCACTTTCTACCGGAGAAGGCCGACGGAGATACCCTTCTCAGTCATCTAGCAAGGGACCCGGCCATCAGACCCATAATCCACCAAGAGAAGATACCAGAGCCCAAGGCCAGAGCTCTGCTGCCACGTTGGATTCCCAAACTGGAGGGGGGAAGTAGTGGCATTCGATCAGGAAAAATCGAGGGGTCAGGGGAGGGAGCATATGGGAGACATATGATCCGCCAGCAAAAATAAAAAGGACCCCCTCTGCCTCCTACGGGAACTAGTTCTGCAAACACCAGAGACTCCAGGTGCTGGAGGGAAGGGTTGACTGTTCCTATTATTTTCCTGCCAAGGGTGGCGGCCGCTCATTCTTTGGGGGGAAAAGGTCATTTTAGTTTGTTTAGGGGTATTGGAATTTTAGTTTTAATTTTTAGCAGAATCCTGGCAGAAGTGTGCCCGCCGAGTTGGGAATCTGTTTTTTTTTTTTTTCCTTTTTAAATTATTGAATTTGCTGCCCTCTCTCTGAGAATTTCCTTTTGTGGAGCGCAGAACTCTCACCTTCTCTTAAAATCACCGAGCGCAGAGAAGCAGAGCTTTTGCTGTTACAGGTTTGGGGAGAGGAAACTGGGCCAAAGAATCGCTCGCCTGGCAAGGAGACGACGACTTTTTGGAAGCCGTTATTTTTTTTTTATCGTACATTTCCCGCACCATCCCACCGCTCGGAAAGTGGCCTTTGAATGATTCTTTCATTGGATATCTAACAGTGGCCATTGTCCACAAGGTGGCGCCACTCCCCTCTGCTTTCCTATGACAGCTTATCCTTGGCACACAGCTCGCTGCTTCAAGACGGCTCCTGCGTTCATTTTATTTCTTTTCAAAGATATATATAATTATATTTTTATTTGTTTTATTTTTTTTTTTTTTGTTTATTGTTACTTTCAGACTGTGAAAGAAAACTTTAAAAAAAAAAACAAGAAAAAAAACTCAAGGACTACAAAAAAAACTTTTTAAAAGAGACTGCCTTTACTTTCCCTTATTCCCTTTGAAAAAAAAAAAAAAATTATATTAAGTGATGAAAACCATAACAAAGATTTTAAAAAGTTGCCTTATTGTAACGTTGAAAATTGCAGAGGGCTGCCGTTTTTAGAAGGAAGCCGTCGCCGGTCAGACGCAGGGACGACAAAGTCATGGAATCAAATGGTGGCTGCGCGCAGTTCGTTTTATCTGCTGCTTACTTTGCAGGCGGAGGATTGATGTGGGTTTTTTTCCACCCCGAACCCATTGAACCACAAAAAGGATTTTACTCTTTCTCTGGAACCAGGGCGGCAGCAAACATTTGAACTAAAGGGAGGGGGGGGTATGTTTTTTTTTTTTGCAAGGGTTGGTTTATTTCATCTTCTGGGCTCGATTCCATCAGAACATTGAGGAATTGGCCCCTGTACCGGACGCTGGACTGACAAAGCTCCCCTTGGTTAGGAGGAGCTTCAATATCGCCCCAAATACCCCCTCGCCGTCACTTTCATCGTATCACTGCCATACCGCGGTCTTAGGCTTTGGAATGCAGGCTGTTCTAATTGACGAAACAATAGTTTTTTTGGGGTTTTTTTTTTCAGCGGCTGCTGCAAAGGTGCATTTTTTTTAAATTTTTTTTTATTTTTTTTGATGCTGGTAAGGTACACTGCCGTTACCGAATAACACGGATTATTATAGGGAGTTAAAGCGACAGATGGTTAGGGGGGATTACTAGGCTAGCGATAGGATAATACCGCGGCGCACGGAACAGGGAAAGATCCTTACGGTTTTTCGGATTGCATCATGTGTTATGGCGGCATCGAACGTTCATAGAAGAAGGTCGGTCCTCCCCGTAGCAGGGCGCTCCTGCGTTGCGCACATTCCCTTTGTGTCGAGAGAGCCGTCTCTTTAACCCCCCAGGTGCTGCTTCCATAGATTGGATTCCTATGATTAGGAAGCACTCTGTTCTGGTATCTTTTGAGTATCATGGTGGTTCCATAGCGGTATGGCCAATTCGCATGATCATGGTTTAGGGCTGGATCCTTAAGGAAAATGTATATCTGACTTGGTTAAAGGAGACTTTGGTCCCCCCCCCCTCCCCCAGTTCCTAATGTTCACCATTGCTGGTGGGCTAATGCAAGCACACCCCTAATCCCCCCCCCCTGGTATCTATTCCGATGTGTGGCCCTTTATGAGCGGGAATTAAGAGACATAGGAAATACTGCCTAAAAAGTCCCACCATTCCTGGAGGGGTCGTTGGAAGTGCATGAAGCCCCTTGGTTCATCTTACTCCTTTATGCTGCGGAGAAGGCAAACCGTCCCAACAGCCTTTGGGTTTGTGCCACAGAAAAATAAATATATATATTACTATATATATATATATATATTATATAAATAGTCATGATTTGGCTGCTTATTTGTTGGCCTGTATTTTTTTTTTTTTTTATATCTACTTTTTTTTTAGGTTGTTTCCTATAACTCTTCATACCTACTCCTTTTTGTGGCCAAGAGTAGGAAATTGGGGGGCTTTCACCATAGAAATGAAGTCTTCGGTCGCCATCACCCAGGCATGGCGGGGGGTACCTTGTGGCGTATGATTGCGCAGTCAGGCCACTTTTTTTTTTTCTTTTTGTGGGGTTTTTTTTTTTCACCATTTGTAAAATTAGGCTAAATAATTCCAGCAGGTGACTTGTCGGAATCATGTATTAGGTCTGCAGTGCAAAATGCCGCGTTGAAGCATTGGGCAAAATAAAGGCATCGTTTTGATACGTAAAGCTGCGTCGTAACCCTTGTTCCTCCCCTCAACAGTCCCCTTCCGTGTTTCCCAATAATCAGATTTGAAACACCGGTAAGGGTCACTGGTTTGACTTTGTTAATGCGAGCTGCTGCCCCTGACTATGGAATGCTAAGAAATACATAATCTTGCCAGTTATGATCCAATCATAAGAGGACAGAAGCAAAAATATTTGAAAAAAAAAATAAAAAATGTAAAATACTTGAATGAGCGCTTGTATTATACCATTAATATTATTCAGAGTATCCATTCTTACTGCATTTTGATTTGCTTATAGCTGTGCTTTAGTCATTTCTTGGTAATTTGTGGTAATTATACTTTTTTCTTTTTAATACAAAAAAAATGTATAAAAATAAAAACTTTAAAAAGACAATCTCTTTTGTTGATGTTCATTTTCTTATTGGAGTCAAACTTTTTATTGCCTTCTATTTCTTTTGTTCTGAATTGTCTTTGTAATAGAAATTCATGGTGGATGTAAAGAATACGGAAGAAATGGGGTTATGGTTGGTGAACAGATTCTAAAAATGTTATTGCATCATTCTATGCCTGTGTAATAGTGAGTGGTCGGCCACAGGGTGGGGGTGGTTAGGTCAAAGGAGACGGCAGCTTGGGAAATGTCAGGTTGAGGCTGTAAAGGCATCTGTTTAAAGTGCTATGCGTATAAGACTGGAAAGTGTGAGGATCTCTATACAGAGCATTAGTTTAGGATATGCCGCTCAGATGTGATTGGAGTAAAAACTACAACATGAATAAATGGGGGGGGGGGATTTCATCTCTGGAGGGTTGTATCACAGTTAAGTGCTGACCCTAGGAAGCCCGTCCAGCTTCCCTCTGGTACTACCTCCTGTGGCTGCCGTACCCTCTACTGAGTATCTGGATGTGAAGCCATGTCATATGCCACTCCATCTCAGGAAGGGGTATATGCCACAAGATACAACATACTATGGAGGTTTTGCTAGCCAGGCACAGTCCTCCATGATGTGTAAGTGGGCTTAGCCCTAGAGGTAAGAGTCATTTTAATGAACAAACGCATTGTCTATGGAGGTGACTGCGAGTGCTCTACAGGCTTTTAAGAATAAACTTACAGGTTCAACCCTTCTACCTGACCTTCCTACTCTTGATCCAAAAAAAAAAAAAGGCAAAAAACCCTTATTAAGCTACTTCGAATTCTGCCATCGGAGGGAAAAAATCCTTCTGGACTCCAAAAGGCAATCCGATTTCTCCTTAAACGCATCTCCTGCCCACGTATATACTTATTGATAGTCAACTCCAGGGTTGGCTCAGAAAGTGACCCCTGGCGGCTTCAAGCAGCCAATAAGTGGCACAAAATTGATTAGAGTAGTTCCACTGCAGCTTCTCCTTAAGGTATGTCATTTTTTTCCCCGCCCGATAAAAAGAATGTACCTGTTAACTTGGATTTGTCACTTTCCTCACCAACTATACAACATGTATGAGAGCCAGTGATCCGTTCTTTGCCATATGGTGTCCTGTAGCAAGGGGGCGCCATGTTCAAATGTAAGAATATGCAAGGCCTTTGAACAACAAACAGCTGATGGGCCGTTCCAGTGCTATAAACGCACCTCAACAGATTATTTGGGTAGAATCTGGTAGGTTTTGGAACTGTTGTACCCAAGCAGTTTGTTAAATAATGCTGTCTCTGGTACCAAATTTAAGCTACTTCCAAGAATAGTCACAAGAACACGGTTTGGCCCCACAAATTCTTCATAATTTGTGGGTACATTCACGCATGCTGGTGCCAAACACCCCAAAAACACAATTATGAGATCTGTAGAGTGTCAAATGTATCAGTATCGTGAAAGAATCCTTAAGTATATGTGTGATCATGCATGCAAATGATAGCGGAGTTAGCATTTTCTCTCCTTTGCCCCCCCCCCCCCTTCTCGGCAGGCTTTGAATCAATTCAGCTGGACAGATCAAACTTCCAATAAGCAGAACATCAACGTATCACATAATACTGATTTATTTTATTAAATAATTATTTGTCACAAACAAGAAATCAAAGTGTTTAATAATTCTGTGCTCCGTTTCAGCGGAAGTAACCTGATTTGATACTCTTAAGAACATATTTAGTGAGCAAACGTTCCCGTCCTCTGGTTAAAGTCACATAACTTTAGAAGAACCCTCTGAAAATACGCTTGGAACACGGCAGAGAAGACATACAAAGTCAGGGGTGTCCAACCTGCGGCCCTCCGGCTGCTGCAGGACTACATCTCCCATGCTCCTCAGCCAGCCCCTTAGCTGAAAGAGCATTATGGGAGATGTAGTCCTGCAGCAGGTTGGACAGCCCCACACTGGGTAGTTTAATGTCTAAAATCAAACTGACCACAGTTTAAGGCATTCTTAACAGTTTAATGTGCTTGTTTAAGGTCCAATGGGCATCTGTTGGATTAGAACCAGAGAAGAGCGAGACCAGTGTCTCTTGGCCGTCTCCTCTTGTGGTCCGAGACTAACAGAGCATACTGAATATGACATTCTGGCGTAGTATTATGAGTCGATGGGCAATGGCATTGGTTATGGACATGTAGAACAGGAGTGTGCCAACAGCTTCTGGTAATGGCCCTTGGGCTTTAAGACTAGAAATGGATTTTTCCATTTATGACTGGGGTCCATAACTCATAGACGCCACTGCAATAAACCATGCAGGACTCTAATGTTACAGTGTTCAACTAACAATCCATGTTTCAAACCCTTTACACGAAAAAAGTAGAGGTTCTTCCTTGATAAGTAAGGATTAAACAAGAATTTTGTCAGATTTCGAATGTATCCTTCTAGTCGTGCGTCTGCATGGTGCATACAGGTTGAGGGGAATATCCTCTAGTGCTGCCTCCTTCCTTTTGTATAATAAATTACCGTCCTGCCTGGAAAATGTCTCCAAAAATGCTGGAGATTAATCGTTTGAGGGACCCTACTGATTTCAGCAGGAGGTGACTTCTGTCTTCAACGTAGGCAGGAATCTTCTTCTAAAGCTAGGGCTGAAAAAGGTCATGCTTGCACGGGGAAAGTGTTTATTGTAGAAGCATTGATTCTAATTTCCTGGAGACTACATGGATTTCTTGGTGGTTTCAGGGATGCTTTGATTCAGAGGGGTGAAGCCGAGTAGCAAGATGTGCCTTTCATAGGCTTTGGTCTGCTTAAATATCAAGTCTGTGCCATGCAGTCTATCGAGAACCCCCAAAACGCCGTAACATTGGTTAAACCTAAAATGCAACCAACAAGAACATGAGCTATTCAATAACATTTTAGATAAATTAAAATAATTACCCTTCAAGTTTCCCAATGAAGTCTGATGAGTTGAGCATGATGTCAAAGATTTTGTCCTCCTTACAGGCCAGACTATTATTATTAGTAGTAAAAATTCAAGAGAAAAATGCAGTTTTAGAGGACCCTAGAGCCACTACTTACTTGAGATGGTGAAAATCATGGAACTCTGGGGACGGGAGGAAGGGCAGGTGATAGCCACAATGTGAGATTGTGGTGACGACCAGAGCGAGAGAGAACCACAGCATAATGGTAGTCACGTGAGATCCCATCAGCATTGGACCAACCATTGAAGGCAACATATTGGAAAACTGCAAGAAGGATGATGAGTTAAACCAATGTAGCCAATAGCACTCAAGGGGTTGTATTTATATTGTACTTTCAGACTTAGGTACCCCAAACTAGTCTCTCTCAGTGTACCCATTGGGGATCACCATTGGGGGCTGAATGAACAATCCCAGAGGACCAGAGTAATGCAGATTCTTATAATAATAATTTGTTCTCAAAGACCGGTCAACACGCCTTTTCGAATCTCAACTATTGCGCTCTGCCAGAGATGCTTAATCCTGACTTAACTTACAATATGCTCCAAGGGGTGTGCGTAGAGCGACACGACTCCTACTGGGGCTGTCCATTCATGATGCTGCTTGTGGACGTGCTTGTATATACTGGGGTGGTGGAACAACCTGCGTCCGAGACAAAAACAAAGTCATTTCGCACTCCCAACCCCTTGGCTGATGATTTGCTTGAAAGGTGAAACCTAATGTATCTTTAAGCACAGCCCGATTACGACATGACCTTTTTAATCATACAAGACCAACACGGGAAAATAGAAAGGTACATTCCTACCGGTGGCCAGTGTCCCTGATGACCTCCTGACACAGACGTCGCACAGGGAGCAATCACCAGCTCTCACGTGACGTTAGGGGACATGAAAGGGTGAGCTCTAATTAAGGATTTAAAAATACCTAAGGAGGTTTCGGTAACCCTGTGAATTACTCCAAGTCATATTTTGTTGTTATGTTACCTTGAACGTTAATAACTCTGGGTTGATCACTTCCCCCATGTTATTGCAAACACCCCCTATCTACCTGTCAGCTAGGTCACAAATTGTTATTTCTCAGGCCCACGTTGAACCCCCTCCATGTTTCCCATCATTGTGGAGAGCAAACAGAACATCTTCATGTTGCGGTTTCTACCATGGAAACGTAACCATATTTCTCAAATCAGAACTTTAAAGATGCTGTGTGACCCCTGTGCCTGGACCCCTGTGAGATTTTATGGCACCCATGACAGGACTTTTGAAGATACCCTGCTTGGATGCTCTTAATTTTTTCGCTGATTTCGTGATGGGGTCTGGCTAGGTCTCCAAATTAAAATTTATTCCGCTCCAGCAGTGGACCCCGGCAACCATAGACTTGTAAATATGAGGTTCATGATGATGTCATATTTTAAGGTACCTACCGATGAGAGTAATAAAACAGCGTTTCTTCAATGAGTGTAAAGACTGATAACTCCAGGAGGACCCAGTGGAATGTGGGAAGCTCCATACCACAGGGGTTTCCCCACCACTTCATGAAAGGGTACATGAGCAGAACCATTGGGAATGAGATGAAGATCTGGTTGCAAAGCACGGTTATCACAGCATGCTTCAGCCTAGCTGGGTCCACCTGGAAAGAAAACACAAGTAAGGGATGGTCCTGTCATTTAAATTGCTTAACTACAGAATATTAACCCCTTAAGGACAATGGCCGGTCCCTAAACCCATTGAAAACAATGCATTTTGAGCCCGTACATGTACGTGCTTTGTCATTAAGGGGTTAAGCATGTACATGCTAATACAACCACGTTGTAACAATTCCTCCAGTAGTTTACATGTCAATTGCAGTGGATGGAATTGGGTCCATAGATATCTTCCATAAGGAAGAACAGGAGGTCTTCTTCTCACCCCAACAAGACATCAGAAAAAAAGGCTCCATGGGGTAAAGACCCTCCAAACCCGACTAGTGCCTGGTAGGAACTATATCCCCCACTCCATGCATCCTCTGATGTTACAGCACCGCATGCAGACAGCTAAGGAACTCATGTTTGGATGAACATTCTGATGGAACATACTTACATACTACATACTTACTGGATCATTCTTTCCAAGTTGGATTCGATATCGGGTGAAAAAATGGGGCTTTCCAGCCAGGTCGATTGCCATTAGGACAGCATTATACATCCAGAAGGACAGGCTGGGAATAACCATGGAGCCTGTAAAGGAAAATGCATCTTCAAAGTTATATGTGTAATATGAATGTCTACGTTGGTGGGCCATTAAAGTGTCAGGTGCGCTAGAGCATGCCATGGATGGAATTCACCGTTCCCTGAGTTGAGATGATTCCGTGTTAATATCATTGGGAATTTTGTTTATTCACTTGAAAACTGGAGGAACCAAGCAACTCACACTTAACGTTCGACTGATTGTGGCGAATCCCTGTAAAGCCGTTTAATATCTACTCACCCAAACAGAACAACGCCAGTTCATTGCCATTGTAATAGCTGTACAGCCTTTCCCATTGTGATTGCCAAAAGTCCCCAGAAGCCCCCCAGAACCGCTGCAAGTGCCTAAAAATCAACAAGCCAAAAGTCAGGAAATACTAGCCGCCGTATGAATGTATATGGTTTTCGATCATTGTCTATATCATATCAATTCTGGTGTCCTAAGGAGAAAGTGTTACTGTAGAACAATCCTTCGGATTACAAAAGAGGTAACTCAGGTCTCTCAGCTTTCTGAGATGTGAGAACTTAATGCAAGGTCACTAAAATGATACTCGACATGGAGGAAAAACTACAAGAAACACAAATTCCAAGACATGTTGTCAGAAAAGCCACATTGACTCATAGAACGAACTCTTCAAGGAGTTGGGGGGAGACTTAATACCCAAAGTTAAGGTCTTATAATAAACCTAGTGATGAGTTCCAAATAGGCTGAGGTTCATTTGTTGAGTCTATTTATGTTGTTAATCAATAAACATTTTCTTTGTTGAATGTTTCCATATTGACTGACCATGTCAGAGTGTTCCGGAACGCAGCAAAGGTGAGAAGTCCAGTACCGAGAACAAAAGCCGTCTTCTTCACCGAGTCCCAAACATGGACATCCTGCGGAAAACAACAGGAATCATCTCTAAGCAACCGCGCCACATAACGTGGACACTGAATGTTATACAGAGTGGTCTGATGTGGTTTCCAGCTACTCGTGGGGACTTCAAGAAGTATTATTCCACACCGGACATTTATGTATAGGAATAGATTAGTAATAAAGCAGGTTTGTGGGCCGGATCGACCCAGGAATTGGAATGGGAATTTGGAAGATGTGTAATTGTTGTGTCCTAGATGGATATGACAATACTGATACACAAGAAACAGTAATTATGAATGTTTTATTAGAAGGCTAACCAAATTTAAAAGGTATATGTTGCTTGAATGGTATGGGTTGCGTGTCGTTTGGCGTACATGTAAATTAAATATATCCAAGAGAAATGTATCGTACCTGACGACGACGTTCTGGAAGCCCACGAGTCTCGCTTTCACCCATCTGCAAAGACACAAAATTCATCATTTTTATATGGAAACTATGAATATAAGCTGCAGAGAATATATATTGTCACTTCTATAATAAGCACAATGAGTATGAACAGTCCTCCGATTACTGAGTATACTGTGACGCTAGATTTAAGGACACCTCAAGAAAAGGTCCAAGTTCTGCTGTCTATAAAAAGCCAATTTGATCGTTTTTTTAATCTTATTTTACTCCAGTTAGCTGGAAATGATGCGGTGATGATGTCACTAGTTGCAGAAAATGTAACCTGCACATACGCAGTGCCCAAAAGGGAGAACTGTTCCAAGATGGCCGGCTGTCTGAACATCGGCCCCTCTGATGGCACTTTCTCAACTAAATTGGTGCTATTGGTAGGTAAGATTTTAGGATAGGATTCCAGCTATAACTGAGGTGGTTAAAGGGAAACAGTAGAGAAAAACTCCTTGTCGCACTGCCTGTGGTAAATAATAGAATGGCTCGGTCTTAATCACCAAGCTGGACACTCTGCCTAATGAAAATCATGGCAGAATGGACTTCATTAGCATGTTTATAATGAATCATCCTCGGGGAGCAGGGAAAGTCACCCAAATATCACATGACTAATGGTGGTCTGCCCCCCCCCCATCCTAATGTACATTACTGTATAAAGCGCCGTAATTAATCAAAGGAAAATATTTGTTTTTCCAAGACAAGTATGATTATAAAATAGTTTGGAAACAACTTGGAATAACCTTTAACTTGTTGGTGTTTATCTCAATGATAAAGTCACAATGCATGTTTACAATCACCCTTCACTCACGGGGCAACAGTTTTATTACTCATCACATTGAGATTAGAATGCACTCACTTTGAGATAAAGTAAATATGCTGTCGTAAACAGCGTGGTAGACCTTAAAATGGAACTCCTGCCAAAATCTGTATTAAATAAGCTTTTACAGCTGCTTATTATTTATTTTTATGTTTTCTAGCTCTGTTATCATACCCCTGTATACCAGGTAAACCCCCCAAATACTTATCATACTGCCTATGGTTAAAAAAAACGGTATGGCTCAGTCTTAACCACCCAATATGACTCTCTGACTCATGAAAGTCTATGGAGGAACAGACTTCATTTGCATTGCCATAAAGTATCAGATTCAGTGTGGTGTTAGGCAAAGTCATCCAAAATATTACAACTGACAACAATGGCGACCTCAAGGTCTACAGATAAAGGGAGTGCATCTTTTAATCTTCTGTTTTGGTCTTCATAGTCATTGCTCCAAAATCTGCCCCTTATTCTGCTGTACGTCCTTCTTTGCTGGGGTAAATACATGAACTACAATGCAAATACTGTCATAAAACAGAATTCATAATGATAACTCGGAGCATCTCAACATTGACAATCTTGGTCAAGGTTGTTATCATATCTTTTTCAACGTAGTTCCCAACATTTTGCCCCAGGTTCTCAGAAAAGAAACGGCAGTGACTTTACATACAGTATGGATGCCATTGTTATTAGCAAGTTACCCCTCTCCCATGTAATGTGTCATGTTATCACGCTACTGCCTGCCAAATCCTACTTAGCCATATAATGTGCTCTGACATTGTTTACAATGCCAGCAATTGTATACATTGGAGCGGCCAGTGATAACTGTCAATCATCTTCGCTCTCAAGGTACCTCTTGAGCCGTTCTTCAAGGATGTTTTTTTGGAAAATCACTACATTAAAAACAGCCAGATCAGATTTGGTTCATGCTAGCGAACCTTAGGCTGTGTCATTTAGTCAAAACATTTGTGGGTCGAGCTTTGTCCATCTCCGAACGGGATGCTACCCGTAGGAAGACAATCTCTGGCACATCCCTTACACAGATAAAGGTTGAATGGGTCTGAGTAAATGAAATAAAACATAACCCATTAAAGATAAAACGTACACAGTAACTACCCAATCTGATCACCTGTATAAAATGTTGATGCCATTAAGCCTTCTGGTTTTGTGCCTTTCTGGCATTTATGCAAGTTCTCCTTTGCCAGCACGTTCTCTTGACAAATCTGAAATCAGGACAGTTTGCAACTATGCCTAATGGGGAAAACCATGTCTGTGCCCCCTCTCCCCAAATGGCATAACATCAATCACTCCGCATAATGCAACTGAACAGCCTTGTCAAGTTATGGGGGTAGTATGCACGTATGTATGTATATTAGAGTGTGTATGTGTATGGGCAAGTGTGTGTGTGTTAGCATGAGTGTGTATGTAAAAGTGTGTGTTTAAGCATAAATGTGTATGTGTTAGTACGAGTGTGTGTGTATAACAGTGTATGTTCTGAAAGTGTGTTTGTGTAAGTATGCATATTTTTAATATCTATGTGTGTACGTGTGAGGGTGTGTGAGTGTAAGGGTGTGTGTGTGTAAATATTTGTCACAGTGTGTACAGTATGTTGGTTACCAGAGGTGCATAATTACAACCAGAATTACTTTTTAATACAGCATGGAGGCCTTTGAACAATAGCGATACATTGTTTGAATGGAAATACGGTTTTGACAGCCCGTGTGTAATAAGAACAATGCGTCTGTCCGTGGCTTTGTTGCACATGAAGAACACGGGGCAGAGCTTTCCCTTGGGAATATGCAATGACGTCTCTTGCAAACCAAGGCCACTGAGAAAACAGCAAACTTGCAAAAAACAGTATTATTTTTTACATTGTTTTATGAAATTAAAACCAACATGAATCAACATTAGAGACCCCCACCAGCTGGGTCGCCCCAATAATTGAAGAAGCCCCGCACAGATTCACATGCTGTAAAATGAGTCAAAGTTCAAGCAAACTGGACACAAACATGCATTCATTATGAAGATAGAGCAGGAACATTTCATATTCTAAGCGGGGGGGCAGGGAGAAGCGTGCAGGGCCCAGGTCGAAAGGGCCCTTTCTAAACTATTTTGAACCGGCACGGGGAGACAGGAGCGTATTGGGGTCACTTTATGTCACTTGACCCCGCGGTGAAAGCCAAGGCTGCTCCCACAGTGTGCACAAGCAGCCAGAGAGAAACCTGCAGAGCATTGATTGTATTTTTGTATGTGAACATGGATATGTAATTGTGTGTGTGTGTGTGAATGAATGTGTAATTCTGTGTGGTTGTGGATGTGTAATTGTGTGCGTGTGTGAGAGCTTGGATGAGTAATTCTGTGTGAGTGTGGATGTGTAATTGTGTGTGTGTGAGTCTGGATGTGTAATGGTGTATGTGTGAGCGTGGATGTGAAGGTTTGTATGTGAGCATACACGTGTAATTTTGTGTGTGAGTATATATGCGTAAGTGGGGTGAGATGGAGTGTGTGTTAGAATGAATGTGTACGTGTGTGTTAGTGAGTATGAGTAAGCGTGTGTAATTTGTGT
>VKOC01009408.1:0-11053 GCA_009364415.1 Spea multiplicata | reverse complement strand
TGAGGTACTAGTATTTACTCACATACCGATTTTTCTTATCCACAAAATTTTAAGTACTAATAATCTCCTGCAAACAGCACTATTTTGGAAGAACAGCGGAATTTAGTCCACAAACTACCGCAGGTTTCTACTGAACCAAATTAGAGCCAAACAGCCTTAAAAGATTTGGAGTTTGAAGACTCTTAAGCCTTTCATCTTCCTACAATGTAGCCTCCATAAAGTTTTTCTTTTCAGTCCATCTACTTAGTAAAAGGTATCACTAACACTTTTTCACTTTTTCCGCCAATTTTAGAAAAAAACCCACTTTTTGTAATAGAGCCGATAGTTGCGGCTTTTTAGGTTATGGACACTCAGAAACGGGACTAACAATTTATAAAATATTTGTTTGCAGTTTATATATACAATCAGCGGCTACTTTTCTCGGGCGTAAAGCTTTTGGTACTTACAGCAATTTTCACAGATAAGGACTATTTTGGAGAGCGGCATGACAGACGAGCCTTTTAAAGATCTGAAACCTGCCGCAATTTAAAACCATACAATAGCTTGATACAAGATTCTACAGAAATGATTGTAATGTATCGATAATGTATTTCCAGTCACGTGGCTGGGCCTGACCCCCGTATTGAATATTGCCAGCCCTCCCCTGTTCGATGTAGGCAGTGAATACTATATGGCACAGAGGCCTGTCAAATTTTGTTGCCCGGTATCACTCAGACACCGGTACATTAGAGATAACCATGCTTTATTGCATGGCTCTTAACGAAATGACATTAGATTGCACGTTGTTCGGTACTTATCCCATAATTTTGTGCTTCTGACCAGCCGTAAGGTCTTAGTATAGAACATGGCCAAAAAAAAAAAGTGGGGATATTTAACCCATTCAATACAAGGGAAGTTAAATGCAAATATTAAGTCTTCTGTTTCGCCAAAACTTGTATCCTTTTGTTTCATCATTATTATTTGCTTTTTATGGCACCATCATATCCCGTAGCGCTGTACAATGTGTAGAGGACATAAGTAGTATATAACAATTTGACTTACAGAAACAGTTGAGAAGGGCCCTGCTCGAACAAGCTTACAATCTAGAGAAGAGTGTTCACTTTAATAATCCCTTGAGTGTAATAGTCTTCTCGAAATTGCAATATGATGACCCAGTTTCTTCCTCTCTACCTTAAAGTAAATGGCTGAACTCCATTATGTTAATCTGGTCTAATTGCTTTACAACAGATATTAGAACAAAAGACAAGCTTACAAAAAGGAGGCAAAACTATAATACCCCAAAAAAAAGGAGTCTGATAAAAAAAAAATCAATTTGTAAAAGTTATTCTACCAGAAGGTACATTATTTCAGAAAACGTCCTGCTGGCCAGCCCATGTGTGGTGGTCACAGAAAAAAACAAATCTCCGGGCTTTCCCCACTCCCACCCTGCTCACTGGTTGCTTAAACATATTCACCTGGTTGAATTTTATCAAAGCTAAGAGGGTAATGAATGGAAGCAAACTGTGGGGTGTTAACACAGAGCGCGGATGCTGGGTTGTTGAAATATTTCAATTTGCCGACTTCACTAGGTATGAAGAACCGGCACTGTTGAATTTCCCCTGCAAGAATGGCTGACTTGGCCTCGCATCATGCATAGCCATAGCTACAACCTTCCAAGGACACCAAACATCTTTTTAACTATGCATTATACAGGGTCATTTGGATAATGGACACTCAACAGGCCTGGTATTTTATAATGCACAGCAGAGCCAGAGAGCTGACATGTTTTAACTTGCCTGCATACTGAAGTTTACAAACTCAACTAGACCAAAAGAAGTCTTGACCAGGACTTGTGTCCATGCTGAGAGGTGACAAAAGGAGCCTACATTAGTGAGATGTTATATTGAGGACAGAGTTTAAATGGAGACAGAACAATGCAAATGTGTTAAATACTGCTGGTCATACACCAGAGGCTCTTTGATCTACAAGTGGTAAACCTAAGAGCAGAAAGGGAATACCAATATCACGAAAAAAAGAAAGACACCTCTTTATTGGATATATTTCCATTTTATTACCTATTATTTTACAGATATTAATATTCATATTCATATTCTGATCTGCCTTACAGCCTTTTGAGTCAGTGTTAACCCATACACTGACAGTTAAATGGGTCCATCAACATATTGCTAGCTCTTCTGACAACAAAAGGGGGTTGAAAAAAAAATTAAATTGAACCACAACATAAATTCCTCATACATAAAGAAAAGTAAAAGGGGGGGAAAAACAAAAAAGGCATTATCCAACACAATTTTTAGCGATCCCGATTTATGTGTCTAGGTCTCCTTTGCCATATATACATATTTTCTTTTTTTGCATCTCTGCCTTTTGGACAAAATACCTAAGGAAAGAAACACTTTGCGGATGAAAAAACAATGTTTTTTTTCTCTGTTGTAAAAGAAAATAATAATAGTCGCATTCCATAAGGCCAGAGAGGGCTTCCATCAATAAAAGCAGATAGTGTGAAGAAAGGTCCGACCGCTCTTATCTTCAAACTCTTGTAACAGTTCATCAATCTCATTTTCCATGTCTTCTGTTCGCTGTATCTAGGGGTATAAAAAAAAAAGTACAATAAAGATTTTAAAATGCCACGGAAGTAATTTAACGCGGTCCCTTGACATTCCTATTGCATTTCTAAAACCTAGATGGGGTGACCGATGCCCCATCCTTTAGGTTTCTACATTAGCAAGACAGGCAGGTTTTACTCCGTGGTCCTTATGATGACACCTTAAGAGACCATAAATCCACGCTTTTAACTGTAAAGCATAAACGAGTAATATTTGCAGACGTCAGTTATCAAACTTTGAAAACTACATGTTTTGACCTGGAAGCTTCACCAGAGTAATACCAAGTAAGAGCCAAAGGGGAAAAAGTAAACAAATAAATTAAAATATAACTAAAAGTATTTCCGGTAAATAATGTAGTTTATTAAAATAATTGCGGAGAAAGTATTTGTGATACCTTCAATGCTCCAGCTGGTGGCAGCCTAACACCTACTACATAAATAGGCAATATATTTAAAAATGCCACCAAGAACTTGGCCACAGCATCTTCAAACCTCCAACAGCAGAAAGAACAGATTAACCTTAAGGCATTAGGAGGAATTTAGTTATTAAAAAGCAATTAGGCCCGTTCATATCTTTTTAAAAGTAAACATAAAACTCCAGTAATTTGTAAAGACAGTAACCAGAACTGTCAAAACCTTGACAGACTCCCTTAATTTAAATTGTATTTATTTATGGATCAAAAATACTTACACATTGGCAAAGTTCACAAATCAAGAACGCTCCTAGGGTGGCTTCTTCATGGTTATCCTGAATATCAACATTTATCACATGAACAGGCTGACATGTTTCTTGTTCTCTAGAATTTAAATCTGACAGATGCAGAAAAAAAAAAGGAAATTAATTTGAGAGGAACATTTGTATACTTATTATATGGATATACATAATATATGCTCAATCATGACATCTTAAAACTCCTGAGCATTGGTTGGCTGCCAGCCTTCATGTTCGTATTTCGGGGGGGGGGGATCTTCGTATTCCACAAATATTCGCCTGTTCCAGTGTTTGTTTTTGGCGAATATTCATGTATTTTCTCTTAGCTCTCTGTAGCTTTGGCACCACGATTTTAAAGGTTCGTAAGAGTGACTATTGGTCGCTGGCAGGGGGCTCCTCTGGAATCAACCAATGAAGGGCAGCTGCTCTAAATTGGTTGATGGTAGACGAGCCCCCTGCAAGCGACCAATAGAGTCGCTCTTACAGACCTTTAAAACTCAGACAACTGGTCTGAGCAACTTGGCCTGGGAGGAATGGGGATTTTAGCCTCCCTGGGAAAGGGGGCGCGCGGAGCAGACCGAGGGGGGGGGTGTTACACCTCTGAGCAACTTGGGGAGACCTTTGGCGCCAGGATTTTAAAGGTGTTTATTATTGACTCTCTATCGGTGGCCGGCAGGGGGCTCATCTGGCATCAATCAATAAAGCAGCTGCTCTGTTGCCAGGCCAACACAGTAGTCATAAAAGTGATGATTAATTATAAAGATGTGGATCTTAAATGCAAATAAAGGAAAAGGCCTTCTTTGAAAATGTTATGGAGTGCCAGGATATTTTATATCAATGTCACATAACACCTTTATGCTGTAACTTCTCTACAGCACATTTAAATGGTGACTTAAGTACCCCAAGAGTGCAAGCTCTGGGGTCTCCTCGCACTAGCACAGTTGGCATATACTATCATGAAAATATCAAGGTGTAGTATTTGAGGGCCACATACAGATCATCTTAGAAGTTCCCGTAATGAAGGGCACCCATTAAATTCCACACAGAACTTGGTCTGAATGGAGCTTTAATTTGGAAACGGTAATAACCTGTACTAAAGCCTGGTGGGGAGAGGTCCGTAGAATTGACTGCGTTGTCACAAAATATCAGTCTTTTTGTTTTACGTAAAGAAAAATAAATAAAAGGAGTAGATTCTTACCTTCGACTACTTGATCATATACTCTTTCCTCGCAGGTAATCACTAGGTCAAAATAATCTTTGCAGTTCTGGAACCTCTCTGGTCGTGGCTTGATTCTTTTGTTTCTGTCGAGCATGTGTAAAATCCCATTCTGTGTATATCTGAATTTATTGGCATTAAGGAACTTTGTGCATAAAGTGATTTGTATTATATATTATCTGAATTCATTATAATAAAAATTATGGTTTGAGGTGGCGCATTGGAGACAGAGTCGCTTACATGTGAGATGAGACATTTCCCCTGGTGGCAAGTACATGTCTAAGCACACGGAAATTGCTGTCCAAACTGCCGGAAAACCAAACCTCATTTAGATTACAACCTTTGCCATTCCTGTACAGCTGACCAATCAGGACATGAAACACTTGTCCTTCTGCAGGTCAGTCTACATGAGATGTTCTTATTTAAGATCTATTTTAGCTTTAACTTCCTTCAGGAACAATAGTCTTGTAAATAATAATTACAGATCATTTATCATCCAGGAGTTTAATTCTCCTATAATTAGCAATAATACGAGGTTGAAATAAAGTAGGACTTCCTCTGACAGGGAAAGGAGGCACTCGCTTAGGTGAGCAAAGTGCAAAATGACAAGGACATTTCCTGAAATGTGAAGACGCCTTTACTCAAATGGGTATGAATCACACTTAGCAACCTAATCAAGGTCGCAGACAGGAGAAATGAAAACATTTCTAGAAGTTTGGTGGCCACATTGTGACAAAGGACAGGCGTTACCATTAACTTAAGCTCCCATCCAGCTAAGCTTAATGGGAATCTTAGTAGACATCAAACTGCCAATCATGGAGGAATCAGACTACATATGAAACACGAAGATTCATTCATTCACTCACTCATAACCTGTAAATGTTTGTTGTAATAAATGGTGTTAGTTCTAAATTATTAAACTTTTATACAAGTATATTTTGGTGAGACACGTTCCATTTTCCAAGTGTTGCAGGCTTTATATGATTTAAAACATATTTAAACCATCAACCATTTGTTGAATTCACACAAGCCAGCGGGAGATGGGTCTCACAGACACAGCTAGAAATAGCCTCCTTTAAGTAGGTACTGAAGTACCTTTGCTAATGTTAGGTCCATACAAAAAGGAACTCTACCATTTAGCAGTTACATATGTACCGTACAAAACTGCCCTGTAATAGCAATGTAGCAAAAGTGATAAAGCACATGGAAACATTTCCCTTGAAAATATGTAGAGAAGACAATTGGGAAAGTAGATTATTGTCCCTGAATGACATCAATTAAGCATGCGAGGACGCCAAGTTACCCCTCTACAGATAAAGACTTTATGGCGGTGTCTGTTCTCTACATTTCAGATGAAAATAATCGAGGTATTCTGTAGACTCTGCCCTGGAGACATCAATCAATAAACCCGCTCCTGAGTTTGTGTGACTTCACCCCCAAGCATTAGAAGAAACTGATCTAAAAACAAATATCTAAGAGATTGCTAAAGGAACGCCTTCAACAAAACGACCATAACTGCTTAACAAAAAGGTGTTGAGGCTATTGAGACTGAACACAACTCATAAGGGTGTCAGGGAATTAACTAATGGCCTTTAATTCTTAGGGAAGACGAGAGAAGCGTTTCCCCACAAGATCGTTTAAAGGTTTCAAGACTCTGGATTAATTTTCAAAAGTGCTTCTTCACACAATAAAAGATTGGCCTTTACAATACATGTGTGGACTACCGACGTTTAGAGCAAATATATCGGCATCTCCATGTCTGAACTCAAAAGTAAGAGGACCGCGCACAAGGGACTATATGTGGAAGTTAATTCATCTTCGGAGGGTTTAGAGGGAGCTCCTTACTCCAGTTATGATCCAAAGTTTGGGTTAAGACATTGTTAGTATGTGAATTAGTTTTTACATTTTTTTGTGCTATTTAATCTTGAAACAGCTTAATTTCGGCCTAGCATGCCAACACGTAGGCACAGTACAGTCTATACTACCCAAACGGTGCTAGTTCACAGCCAAGTGGGGTTTACGTTCAAGACAAGTGCCGCGCTTGGGTACACGGAGACAGATGTTGAAAATCATCCTGTCACAGCAAGAATTGGATGTGTTAGTGAACACGTCAAGAACCTCGTACCAAACTGCTTCCGGCATGTGCTGCTTAAATGTGCCCTAACACCCTAAAAGCGTGCAGCAGGATAACCGCAGCAGCCACACTTCCCCGGGGTTTGGAGAATCTAGAAAACTGATATTACAGATGAAAAGCATTCTGCATATTAGAAAAAGAGAAAATTAATAATTGTACATTTTTTTTTTTAAAGCAAAATCTTGAATGGCTGAATCACCTTCACTGCCAAGAGGAGGGTGGATTGATGTAGGACTGAACCCCTGTTCAGACAGGTCTAAAGTGTTCTTTCATATAAGCTTTTCTTAAAATGGAAGTCAAGCCTTCATTCCTCCACTCCTCAAGCATCAGTGAAGTGTTTGTCTCGCTGATCCCTTTCATCTGGATTACAGTGGGGTTCCACTTATTTCTCCAGCGGCTCCTGTGTCCTCCACCAGTCTGGGTGACCGGATCTGCCGCGATCTCCCAATGCATTGTCTTAGTGTTGAGGTTCAGGACTGAACCCTGCTGGAGTTCATCTATGCCAACTGCTTACTTGCCAGCCAAAAAAGTCTGATGTGCCATGAAAAAGGAGTGGGCCAAAGGGCTAGGCGGTACAGAAGACATCAATGATGACACAGAACACTTGTGTGAAAGGGGGAAAAAAAACAAAGACGTGGCTATTGCTTGGATGGGACAGTCAGAGGCAGGTGCCCAGATGCTTTTCTGCCACTTTTCCTCATAAACCAGGCTGGGAAATGCAGCTCTGGAATCTGCTTCCTGATGACAGGTTGGGTACTATTGCTGGGTATCTGCGTCGCACAGCCAGCAGCGCTCCCATCAGCGCCAACATCACCAAAGCGTGAAGAACAGTTTGGGGCTCCAGTGTATAAAAAAAAATGGGGGCTAAAGCACCAAGCTTCTCATAGAAACTGTTTTACTGCATGCAAAAGGCAGGGGGTCAATGCTATTTTATTTAAAATATTTAGACATAATGGTTACTTTAAAAGCTGCTGTTCCACCTACTCTGCTGAATTAAAAACACTTTTATAACAAAACAGTTGTTCCTAAACTGCTGAATGCAATAAAAAAAAACCCTTCCAGGTATAATTACATTATCAGAATAATTTCAAGTATAAAAATAAAGAATCACTAGAAATGCTTTCCATGAGGCACAAAAGGCACTAAGGGCTATTGTAATATAAACTGAAAAGGCTTCTTAAATGGTTGTGTTGATTTTATGTGATTAAACTGGCAGAAAAGATAAAATGGAGTTCTACGGTTGGCTTCCTTGAGATGCTCAGTCTAATCAGAAGAGCACCTTTAAGATGAACCGTAATTAGTGTTTAAACATTCGCCGCAGTTACTGCACTTACAAGACGTTCTAAAAAGCTACTTAACGTTAATAAAAAGGAAAGTCACACTGATTGACATTTTTGCAAAAGGGGACATTTTATTGGCCCAAAACAGACATACAGCAGATGAGCCATGGACTGTAAAAGCTCTACACAGCTAAACACCATCATGCTATTGATTACTAGCCCAACTTTCCCAGGAGCAGAATTACTAAACGGCACGTAGACTTGGGTTTCCTTTGCATAGAGCCGTGTGATGATGTGTAATGCAATTACTACCAACAAAACCCTAAAATAATGTAAAAAGTTAAAATATGTATCCCTTTCACAATATTAATATAGTTAATAAAGTATACACCTTAAAATTAAACAGTTTAATGGGATATAACAGGGTTATTTCACGGGTTCAATGCGTGCAAATTAAAAAACCATATTGGTTAACGTACACAATTTTTTATTTCCCCTTCAGAGGGTTGCATGTGAAAAGGGAGTAATTGTTTAAAAGTAAAACACTTACCCCGGTTTTGGATCTATGAAGCCGCACCACAGTGCAACTGTGGGGTTTGCAATCTCCGTCGCCGGCAGATGGTGTGAGTGTCACTGCATTTGGTAAGCCCGCTAGTAAAAGAGTGCTTAGAAATGGGAACCATGACACTAGCAAAATGGTTCTGAGTGACAGTACCCATGAGGCTGCTAGAGGCTTTAGAGGAAAAAACACAAGTTTAAAGGGGAAGAAGAGGGAGGCAGCCATTCTTGACTTGTGCCGGAAGCACAGAAATTGTACACTTTAGGAGGAAAAGAAAAATGACAAAAAGTTGAAGATGCAAGCATTTTAATGTATGCTAAACTACCATTAATTTATGGGACCAATTAATAGCTCACAATTAAAATTGCTCCTACATGAAAATTATACCACACATATATTTGCTCAATTAACATTCATATAGTGGTTGTGTTGCCAAAACAGTGTTCTCTCGGTACCAGAAACATGTTTAATAATATCAGCAACATCGTCAAGAATTTAAAACAAATTGGTTTTGGATAATACTTTTCTGACTTGGAAACATTGCGTGATGCAATATACTCCTACATTTGTAAAACACAATTTCTAACTTTCCATAATAAAGAAATAGTTATTTTTTGTATAAAAGCAGTAAACTGTCTCCCTGTCCCTTATATAGAGGAGAAGTATTTGATTTAAACTGAAAAACAGATCTCAATTACTCAGCCAGTGGGGAGCTCGCAGGCTGTCGATGTTTCTCTCTGCTGGCGGTAGGTTCAGTATTGAACCCTGTGACACAGGACGAGGAAAGAAGGCGAGGACGGTCTAACAGAAGCACTCTGCATGGTACAGATAGGACGAGGAGCGGTTTGATGACATCACAGCAGTTGCTCTCTTAATAAGAACTGCAAAGAGGTCTGTCTAGAGAAACTTTAATAAGGCAGTGAGGTGGATAAACTGATGAGCTAATGTTCTCCCACCTGTTAACGAGAATTAATAAGGGATGATCTAGGTCAGTTTATGCTGCAGGACGGACCATCATTCTATTTCTCACCACAACCCACTGATTACAAAGATAAAAAGTGGGAAAGAGGGAGGAGAAAGAAGAATACAAATTGTTTATTCACTAAAAGGGAGAGAGGTGGTTTCAACAGCTTTACTTTTCATTGTGAAGGGCCAACATTAGCAAGTCTCTCTACCGAAGAGGCTACACAGGGCCAGCTAAGCTCGTCATGAAGCAGACGCTCACCGAGATTAGACCTGGCACATGACATGCTCACAAAACCAGATCTGGCTCACATGTGACAGTGGAGGGGGCAACAACTGTATTTGGGTTGAAGAGAGTTTACAGTTAGCCATGCCCATGCATAAGAAATTCAATGGAATAGCTTAATTAAAACATGTCTGCCATATGCAATGCATTCTTGATGCATGTTTTTGGGTAAAGGGTCACCCTAATGTAAAAGGAGTCCCCAATACAATGTATTTTCCGTGCGAATCTGACATACAGGGGAAAAGTAGACAGTCCTCTGGTTCTAAAATCTGTCAAAATGAGGTGCTCGATTAGATTAGTTCTAGAAGCAAACAGTAGTTTGGATATCAAAGTTATGTTGGGAGTATGGAATTAAAAATATAGTACAGGCACTATAAGCATCCATAGGTGCCAAGGGTTCCTCATTGTCAGAAGCGAGGATCCCATGGTCGGCATGGACACCGGCAGCTCATGGCTATAACCACAGGGACCCAGAGTAAACCGTTCGCAGGAAGAGATCAGAAGCGGGTCTGAAGCTTAAATTTTCTTCAAATTCTTTATTATTAGTGTTTTATATAGTGCCATCAATGTCACAGCGCTGGATAATAACATATTACGCCTAATAACATACTTTAACATGTAAGGAAGCTAAGTTTATTGGTTTATTTAAATAACTACATCACACGTGCTTTATTCTTTTGGTCATAGTTTAAGATTTGTACTAATACAGCCTTCATTGGACAAAACACGTTATCTCATTTAGTTATATTTACCAGTCATGTCTAGAATCCCTCAAATGCCTGTAACTGAATGCATTCACTCAAACCTTACTTCTGAACCAGGTCCCAAATTAGGATCAGTTGAAGATCTACTTTAAAGAGTAAAGATAGTCAAGATTTCTGATTGTGATAAATGTCAAAGCCAATTTTATGGCAAGATAGGAGGCTTCATACTTGCCAGCTCTTCCTTATTCCGTCATCAAGTCTAGAATTGCATAATTACGTTTTTTAACGATTCTTTTATGAGCGTACCTTCTCAGACTGCCAAGGTGAGGAGTCTGACCTGGACAGTGGTGTTCCTAGCCAAGTTATAGACAAAACTCATAACTTGCACTTATAAGAGTTAAAGGGATATCATTAGGGCTGCAACTAACGATTATTTTCATAATCGATTAGTTGGGATAAAAAAATGTAAATTTTTCATTTATTCAAAATAATTTAATAAAGTAAAGTAGGATGTAAAAAACAAACAGCAGAATAAAAGAACTTTGATAAAAATGCATTTCTTGTTTTTATTTTCTAACCCGCCCCCCCCCCAGTTAT